>NQII01001159.1:288347-354994 GCA_002778355.1 Clitarchus hookeri
GTGTGAGCGACGAAACCGAACTCTTGCCGTTGTGTATGACGGAAATCCGGCAAAAAGCGATACTACATTTCAGTATTAAAAATTGTCAGGTGTGATGCATGTTTCTAATCATTCTTTCCTTAAGATGTATCTCAATTGATATCTTAGAGGTATGTGCATTAAAAAAAAACCTCTCCTTTGTGTAGTGGTTGATGGTGTATCTTGTTCGGTGACATAGGTTAAGTATTTCGAACAGATTTTTCAAGTTGTTTCTAGTCTGGCTGGCCTCATTCTGCAATAGGCGAGGGTAAATATCAGGTTATTCAGCTTCCTGTCTTTGGAACTTATGGTTGCAATACCGTTTACATCGCTATAGAGTTTCATACGGGTGTATACAAACTATCCCATATTTGACACATAAATTAAATTTCTCTGGGATTTATATTCGAAATAGTAAGTCCACAAATGCCAACAATATGCATGTATATTTATGCAATGTCTAGACACCACTAACTGCTCTTGGCTATCAATATTAAGTAAGTAAACATTGATGACACTATTTCAGAAAATGCATTTCTTTAGGAAGCAGGTATGTAAATGTGATTAACTAAATTCACAGATAACACAAGTAATTTTCCTGTCTTAAATAAGACTTAAATAATGCCTAGCATTTTATTTATTATATAAGGTCTTGGGGACGTGACGAAAGATACGTTTAAGCAAAAAAAAGAAATTACGTAATTCAATAACAGTTTATAAGTACGTGTTAACGCATGCTACTAAAACCTAAGCAATAATAGTCTGATTTTATCACATATTTTTAACTATTCCTGCAAAAGAAAATAAGAAATACTTACGAAAACTGTTAAACTTTACCGTCCTATGAGTTACAGAAGAATGCAGGAAAACTAAAATGAATATATTCTTAAAAACCAAATAAATTCCTTTCAGATACGGGATATAAAAATGTTATTACACTGTACAAGTTTTGAATATGATTTCTGTATAATTTGGAACTTATGACAAAGCTCTTTACAGGTCAATTAGGACACGTGATGAATTATTATGGGAGGGGATGGGTAATACAACTTACAGCAAAAACTGTACAGTACTTCAAAACTAGTAGTGAGAAAGTATTTTGTAAAAAAAATTATTTCGAATTTATTTATAAAAATTTTCAAATATTCATTAGCATGTGAATATATCTTCAGTTTGTTTGTATCTAATTACTGTAGCTTATTTAATGAAAACAAACTTTTCCTTAAGCACAGGACAATAAATAAACAAAAAAGTGTGCTACTTATTAACTTAATTATTACTCCGCAAACTAACTTTATAAAAGCAAGAAATTATATCCTAGATATAAATATTTATGTAAAATGGTTTTTTAATAAAACCTAAAAGGATTTTTGATGAGCTGTGATTTTTATTAATAAAATAATAATTACTTATTTAATATTAGGAACATAAATACTTGTACGGGTTATGCGTATGTGCTCTAATGTTTTCTTTAATATCATTTTAAATCAGCATAATGTGTACACTGCAGGACATGCAGGTGACCAGAAGTAGAATTATTTTTGCTGCTCTTATAACTGAATTGGTTATCCAATTTTTTTTATTTTTACATTACTGTGCACGTGATAGATTTCCCAGACGCATTACACTGAGATAGAATAAATTTTNCAATTTTTTTTATTTTTACATTACTGTGCACGTGATAGATTTCCCAGACGCATTACACTGAGATAGAATAAATTTTAATGGACTCAGAAGCTTAACTATACCTTTTGGGGCAACGCACGTAACGCCAATTGTTATCGGGAAGTTCTGCGTAATGTTGACCGAAGTTATATTTATTTTTNTTTTGGGGCAACGCACGTAACGCCAATTGTTATCGGGAAGTTCTGCGTAATGTTGACCGAAGTTATATTTATTTTTGCCCGTTGGTGAACTTTCGGCTGTGTTACAATCGCACTTCCAAAGGGGCCAAATAACTGATGGGCCTAAGAAAGTGTAGTTGACGAAGACTCGTGGATAGTATGTTATATTATTTTCTAGCGAACCGGCCTGTCTTCGCCCGGTAACAATTTAGTTTTTACAGCGATACTTTGAAAGACAAAAATGGTTACTGTGGGTCATCNCTATCGGCCTGTCTTCGCCCGGTAACAATTTAGTTTTTACAGCGATACTTTGAAAGACAAAAATGGTTACTGTGGGTCATCCTTAAAAGATAAACATATGCTGTCTCAAACTTTTCTGTAGACCGTTTTGAGAGCTACAATTCTATATTACATTAATTTGATGTATCCCTTATGGTTTTGTCAGCGCAAGCCATGTAAGCGCCTTAAAGGCGGTTTCTTACGACTTTATTACAAACGGTTCGACATTTCTCTACTATCCTTACATAAATATAAATGTATTATACACCAAAACCTTCTTAAAAAAATTCTCTTAATGTTGTTGAAAACCGCATAAATCCATCAAGTGGTTTAAAAGTACTAAGCGAATACACATACAGACGCGGATAAGCGACTTTCTTTTATACTATTAAGAAATTTGGTGTTTTGAATTCCTCCCGAATGACAACATGCACTTGGAAGGGGGAACACTATTATTTCAGGAAATACGGAAAGAATGAACTTTGGCCTGCAGTAAGGAACGATCACACCATTCGCCTGGAGTGGTTTCGGTAAACGGTGGGAAACGGAAATCGGGATGGCTGAACAGGTAATCGAAACCGAGTCCTCTCGAATGCGAGTCGAGTTGTTCACAACTGTGCTACCATGCTCGCTCGATTAATGTGTTACCACGAGAGTTCCTTATGGATGCCGACGGTAACGGGCGTTAACCAATGATCGGCGAAAAACATGCACTGATAGTTACTTGCTAAAACTAGATAGTGGCAAATTTAAATGATTTACACTGGCAGAGAACACACTTCAACCTGGATGCAGGCAGAAACTCTCCAGCTGCAAATCGTTGAAACGCCTTGCTTTAAATATTAACTCACCNCACTTCAACCTGGATGCAGGCAGAAACTCTCCAGCTGCAAATCGTTGAAACGCCTTGCTTTAAATATTAACTCACTTTCCAGTAATAACATTCCAATTATTTAATTGCACCTAAATTTTTTTTCCACGGAATAAAATTTTTCCCAGAGAAAATTGAAGGAATTTCACGAGGATGGTCTATTAAGTGAGCTAGCCTGTGTAAGAAAAGGAATATTCGTGAATTGTAGGTGAAATAATTTTTTTACAGTTGCTTACCAAAAATACTATTTGTGAATTTTTTTTGGTTTAAGTAATATTAGTAGACATACAGTGATGAAATACGACTTCTCTGTTTTGTTTCCAGAAGAATTAAGATCATTATTATTTCGTAGACTTATTTAAATAATTGTCTTTCCGTCGGTTCCCTTGTGGTTTGAAAGTGATGTAAAGGTACATATTCCAATAATCGACGGTTATTGGTCAAGACATTTACATGAAATATTATATAGAATATTTAATTTAAATTGTTAAATTGATTTTTTGTGTATTCCAGATTTTGTAGTATTTTTCTTCGAACTTTCGCACAAGAGTGCTACAAGTGAGGAGATCTGATAAAAGTGAAGTACGTAACAATATGCCACCATTCTCTGAAGGAATACGGAGTAATCGCCGGTAACGTGGCATTTAAATAACGATCAAATGTAAAAAAGAAAGAAAGAAATACGAGTAGCTTTCACAAACACCGTGCAGCATGAACTAAATACTCGTGCGTTATTTAACATTATAATGCGTCAAAGTGGTTAGCTTTTTTCTTCCTAGAAACTTTCAGTCAGAAAGAAAGTCTTCACAAAAAAATATTGTGCTAAAACCAGGTCTGCGCAAAATATACTATAGTGCAAGTATCTGGAGACTTACAAGTGGAGACTTATTATTTACTCGCCTTAACATAAGTGGCCGTAAATGTTTCTCGCCTTTTAATATTTCCTGAGCCACGCGTATTTACCTATTTGTGCTCATCCTGGACGATGTTTATCTTTGGTTACCGAAATAATTTTTAACTAAAAAAAATTAAACAACGTAACTTAACATATTATAACTATACGCGTAAACTACTCGTTTCCTGTTTACGTAAGTGTTTTACGGTTACTTTTTACTTGATTCCGGTTGAAACACAAATGTCTAGGCTGTTAAAATAAGTAATTTGCCACTGACGAAAGTTGGTCCCAGTAAAGCTTTATGAACAGCAACTTTGTAATAGTCAATTTACGGTTACTTCAAACTTTTCTCAAGCCATGCTAAAGTTCTGCTTTCACAGTAATCCTCTGCCTCAGGCAAACCAATCTTAACAAAATCTTGATAATTACACCAATGGGACAACGCACCGCATTCGTACTCACTCAGTTTAATGACATTCTGCATAAGAACTTTTTGTTAATAGGTATTACCAAAACACCCATTGTCTATGTGGTTTTATTTTTATTACTTACAAATGGATATTATAATATATTGGTAAAATATTGTTAAAAGTTGTATATAATGAAAATGAGATATATTTATGCTAAAATTGATTTCAAAGCTTGTGTTACATGCAAACACAGAACAACCAAACGCGTCATATATAAATTAATTTTTCAAAGGTTTGATTTAAAAAGTGTGAATAAACCGTGAACAGACTATTCATTCTGGCCATTGCGTAGCCTTCCTTCAAGTAAATCTATTCACTCCGATGTGAACCTCATGAAGAAGTAAGAGTGTTGGAGATATAAGCTTGTTACATTAAAAAAGTTTTTTTACTGTAATGCGTGAAACAATAAGAAAACCGATTGATAATAGCGATAACTTAAATATTACTTTTGTGATAAGGATTTTACACATTGTCCTATTTACACTTACCCTGCCAACATTAATGCAAGTCTTTATTTTTTATGATTAAACATTTGCCATTGAGAGCAACATTTTATTTCTTTTTAAAGTTTTTGAACAACATATATTTAACTACTTATGGTTTGGTCGTACAGTGAATATTGGGTAGGATGCGCGTGACACCTGCGCAGTAACCACTTCTCTAGTTCTATCAAAGTACGGATATTTTGCCATTAATTTCATTAAGACTGTACTGATTGAGCTCACTAGCAATAATATTTTGTGGCTGCTACAAAGTGTTTTGTTAGCATTCTCCCAGCCAAAATTCTTTGCAGTGAACAAAACAAAAATTTTAGTTGTAACCACTAAACTTCTGTGGTCACAAAATTTTTTTTTTGTTTTGGTTACTGAAATGTTGTGTTCGCAACAAAAATGTTCGGCAATGTAAACACCAAATGACTATTGTTTTTTAGTAGTGTGTATAAGTAGGAATGTTCAGACAAAAACGTTTGCTGTTAAATAGTCGATACCTTTAGAAACACATGTAGAATATTTTAGCTGCTTGAATCGGTTATAAGCTGCACACGGGGAACTGGGCATTTTTTAAAGCCCCGCTCACGATCTACTTACATGCATATTTTGTATTCTTCCACCATTAGGTAAAATTGAAATTGCCGTGGGTCAGAGCACTTTACTATCGCATCGGTCAAGAGAAACGATAAAATTCTTACAAAATTAAACGTAATATAAAATTCTTTATTCTAGTTTATAAATGCTTTGAAATAACCGAAAGCAAAAACCATATTCCAGTATTCGCAAATGTTTAGCTAATACACGACAAGACATGAAGCCATCTTCCTTCCGTCGTTATCAACTTCACTGGGCACATTCCAGTCGGCGTGCACGTTAAAACGTATGCAGGTAAGAGCGTAAAATTTTTTCAAACGTTTATTTCGAAAGTTTATAAATAACTGTAAATAGCCTGTGAATAACAAAACACAGGTCTTTCAGAAAATAAAATGTTGGAGTACGCCAAGTTGCAGTTTTATTACGCAACTAGATGTGCCCGCGGCTCCGATCGCGTGGACTGCAAAATTATTTTTAAGGTTTTTTTTTTAAATTCAGTTGAATTTTACAGAATTTAGTGGGGAAGAAACAGCTTGAATTTTACGTAATTATTTATTAAGAAGTAAAATGGTAAAAACGCATATTGATATTTATCTGTTATAGATAGATATATGATACCGCTGAGTTTTTTTAAGGTCTTTTTATTCTACATTATTCTTTACCACAGACAGCGTATTCAAAGAGAGCGTGCTGGCGGCAAAATGTTTTCCGACTTGATTCACGATTATCTTCACTGCTTATTCCTTATGTTACTTTACGTAACCAAATATATACTTAAACCTGGCCAGAGAACATATCTATGAATGAAAAAAAATGCTTAAATAGGATATGTGGTTCTCGAGTGATAAGCGCATTAACAGACAGACAGAGAGACGTGAGTTTTATAATATGTATAGATTTAGANTAAAAGTTGTATATAATGAAAATGAGATATATTTATGCTAAAATTGATTTCAAAGCTTGTGTTACATGCAAACACAGAACAACCAAACGCGTCATATATAAATTGATTTTTCAAAGGTTTGATTTAAAAAGTGTGAATAAACCGTGAACAGACTATTCATTCTGGCTATTGCGTAGCCTTCCTTCAAGTAAACCTATTCACTCCGATGTGAACCTCATGAAGAAGTAAGAGTGTTGGAGATATAAGCTTGTCACATTAAAACACTTTTTTTACTGTAATGCGTGAAACAATAAGAAAACCGATTGATAATAGCGATAACTTAAATATTACTTTTATGATAAGGATTTTACACATTGTCCTATTTACACTTCCCCTGCCAACATTAATGCAAATCTTTATTTCTTATGATTAAACATTTGCTTTTGAGAGCAACATTTTATTTCTTTTTAAAGTTTTTGAACAACATATATTTAACTACTTATGGTTTGGTCGTACAGTNATTTTATTTCTTTTTAAAGTTTTTGAACAACATATATTTAACTACTTATGGTTTGGTCGTACAGTGAATATTGGGCAGGATGCGCACGACACCTGCGCAGTAACCACTTCTCTAGTTCTATCAAAGTACGGATATTTTGCCATTAATTTCATTAAGACTATACTGATTGAGCTCACTAGCAATAATATTTTGTGGCTGCTACAAAGCGTTTTGTTGGCATTCTCCCAGCCAAAATTCTTTGCAGTGAACAAAACAAAAATTTTAGTTGTAACCACTAAACTTCTGTGGTCACNCTCCCAGCCAAAATTCTTTGCAGTGAACAAAACAAAAATTTTAGTTGTAACCACTAAACTTCTGTGGTCACAAAAATTTTTTTTTGTTTTGGTTACTGAAATGTTGTGTTCGCAACAAAAATGTTCGGCAATGTAAACACCAAATGACTGTTGTTTTTTAGTAGTGTGGATTAGTACAAATGTTCAGACAAAAACGTTTGCTGTAAAATAGTCGATACCTTTAGAAACACATGTAGAATTTTTTAGCTGCTTGAATCGGTTATAAGCTGCACACGGGGAACTGGGCATTTTTTAAAGCCCAGCTCACGATCTACTTACATGCATATTTTGTATTCTTCCACCATATGTAAAATTAAAATTGCCGTGGGTCTGAGCACTTTACTATCGCATCGGTCAAGATAAACGATGAAATTCTTACAAAATTAAACGTAATATAAAATTCTTTATTCTAGTATATAAATGCTTCGAAATAACCGAAAGCAAAAACAATGTTCCAGTATTCGCAAATGTTAACCTAATACACGACAAGACATGAAGCCATTTTCCTTCCGTTGTTACCAACTTCGCTGGGCACATTCCAATCGGCGTGCACGTTAAAACGTATGCAGGTAAGAGCGTAAAATTTTTTCAAACGTTTATTTCGAAAGTTTATATATAACTGTAAATAGCCTGTGAATAACAAAACACAGGTCTTTCAGAAAATAAAATGTTGGAGTACGCCAAGTTGCAGTTTTATTACGCAACTAGATGTGCCCGCGGCTCCGATCGCGTGGACTGCAAAATTATTTTTAAGGTTTTTTTTTAAATTAAGTTGAATTTTACAGAATTTAGTGGGGAAACAACAGCTTGAATTTTACGTAATTATTTATTAAGAAATAAAATGGTAAAAACGCATATTGATATTTATCTGTTATAGATAGATATATGATACCGCTGAGTTTTTTTAAGGTCTTTTTATTCTACATTATTCTTTACCACAGACAGTGTATTGCAAGAGAGCGTGCTGGCGGCAAAATTTTTTCCGACTTGATTCACGATTATCTTTACTGCTTATTCCTTATGTTACTTTACGTAACCAAATATATACTTAAACCTGGCCAGAGAACATAGCTATGAATGAAAAAAAATGCTTAAATAGGGTATGTGGTTCTCGAGTGATAAGCGCATTAACAGACAGACAGAGAGACGTGAGTTTTATAATATGTATAGATTTAGANTATGTGGTTCTCGAGTGATAAGCGCATTAACAGACAGACAGAGAGACGTGAGTTTTATAATATGTATAGATTTAGACAGAACTTCTGGTGAACCGCGAAAGAAAGTTAGGGACACGTGCTGAAGATAAAAATCTGTGTACTACTCCTAATTTGTCTTGTACGTATTGAGTAGCGACGGGCAAATGAATAGTTGCAACTCATCAGTAACACGTGAGAACCTTATCTTGTTCATTTGTCTGCCGAAGTAGGTTCTGGAGTACTGCCAACGACAGAACACAGAGTCAAATACAAACGTTTACCTTGTTATGTTTGCAGGCAATGTGCATGAAGTCGCCAGCGTGTACAGTACTTTATATTCGTTTTTATACATGCCTACGTTTTCTGGGAAATATTACTGATCATGTCATTTACTTGCAGATATTTCTTACCAAGAAATCATTCCAGAGAATTAGAACCATAACCCTGTAGATGATGCACATTTATTTTAAAGAGTTTCATGCGAATATTTATGAGAATACACGTAGTATGAAATACGCACCGAAGCAACATTTAGTAAATTCGCAGTATCTACACCGATTTAGAATCAAACGATTGAAAAATCACTCCATGTAGGATGTGTTTGTTTGTATCCGAAACATGCCATGTTACACAAGTGTTTTATACTTCTGTTAAAACAAAATAATATTATTTTTCTTTAAATGTAATATTTAAATATTTTTATACATAAATTATTACATTAAAATTTAAATTAATATTTATAAAAAAAGGGAGAAAATACGTATGTGGGTAATGCCTAGTTAGAAGTTGTACTTATGCAAAATATTATTAAAANTTATAAAAAAAGGGAGAAAATACGTATGTGGGTAATGCCTAGTTAGAAGTTGTACTTATGCAAAATATTATTAAAATAGTGCGCACAAAACCTGTGCTATGTCTCCTTGGTGTAATATTAAAGAGATGGCTAAGCTTTGTTTCCATGAGGCGGAAAAATAGCTTAAAGCAGAACTTAAGCAGGGGTTCAGAAAAGTAGGAAGTAACCACGAATGAACTATACAAATAATACTATGCTACCACAATCAAAATTAATATATGCAACCAAACACGTATATCTACAATACCTAAAGAGAAAAACATTATATTATCATTCATTGCATACTTATGAGATCCGAAGGTCGTATTTTTAAATGTGCAACCGTTTTTTTTAAATGGGGAAGTTAGGAGACACGTAGAACGTCGACTTAGGGTATCTTCGGTAAGGATTCGCTTTCCTTGTTCGAGATGCTGTAGTCTGGTGGCAGGTCAGTTGAAAAGCGAGCGGATGGAACCAAAGCAAATGTACTTTGCTTCCTTGTTTGTCCTCCACAGTGGCCTCTTCAGTGTCTCCTCACCAGATTTTTGTGATGGTCGGCAGGGGGGAAGCGGCGAGGGAGAAAAACACATTACCGCGGACACGTCATAATTACGACACTCTTCCTTTCATGTCATCAGCTCTTTGAGAGCCGCTCTCTCATGGCGGACACATGCACCCTCGCCTTTGAGACTAATAAATCGCGTAGAACTGAAGCCTCGTGAAAGTATAATTTAGGTGGGGGGGGGGAGGACGCTCGACCCGCGCAAACATAAACAAACAGGGAATTGCGTGATACACAGACGCGGACTGTGTGTGATACTATTGCAGAATAACAAAACAAAACCGTAAAAACAATCGTCCAAGTACTTATTACGTGCAACACTAATAATGAAAATGTGGCAAGACCTAAAATAGCTTTTCGAATTTTTTTGTGATTCATATTCCATAATACTGAATGATTTCTGCAATAAAAGTTTGGATTTAATGGCGTTGCTAAATGTTAAAAATATTTAAGTTTAAATTCCCGTAGAAAGTTCCATACGGCCCCTAAACTGAAAATTTAAATTTCCCTAGATATGTAGTGTATCGAGATTATTAAATGTTTATTTCTTTCTTTAATCCAAAATGAATGTGAATGACGTAAATAATTTGAGGGCATTTTATTATTCCGGAATATTATGACATTGCAAAATAGCGAAGGAAAATGTGAAATCTGGTTTATCTTTACTATGATTATACACAATCCATTAGTTCATTGATTCTTCTGGACAATTAAAGGGAATATTATTTATAATGTCGTATTTTAGATATTTTTTAACAAAAAATTTGTTTTGAAAAAAATTACATTGGAACTACACATCTCAGAGTCATTTAGGTGTGTATAATTTATTAAATGTTTTCAGTATTTATTTACGTATACTGATTTATAGACAGCAGAAATATGTTAATATACCCCACAAAGGTACGTATACACCACTACAATATTTATTACATTTTCGCCTAGAAATACATTTTATACTTCGTATAATGTCGTATATCATTGAGTTTGAATTTGCGTATATGACTGTAAATTAATATACTATCACTTATAGTTACAGTTATATTAAAATATTTGTTACCGTTTTCAATAAACCTATACAATGTTAGGAATAGGTTTTAAAAGCCTGCTTGCTGCTCAACTTAAAAAAAAATTAACGGCAAAATTTTTTATGCACAATTACCTAAAAAAATGCTTTCTCATCTTTATTGCGTTGCTGGAATTGTTCCGCGCAATAGATTTAAGTTGTTCGTAACTAATACTGTGTGTTTCGATCAGTATTGTTTTAACGCCAATGGCAAACTGAACCTGACATCTGGCGAATCGTCACCAATTGTTAACAGCTATTGTAAGAGGAGTACCGTAATACTCTTGTAGCGTGATTTTCCGTAATGAGACTCCAGAGATATATAAAGGCAATATAATCTTAATTTTTTTCCAGCAACATTTCGGAATGTTTACGGGCCCAAGGGGTTGTCAGGCATTGCCTGGTATTGTATCAGGATGCCCAGCTCAGTTACTGGACGGCTGGGGTACAGATAACGTGTTGTAGGTCTGTATTTTCTTTGGCTTTCAACCTGCACCAAGCGCGGGTATGAATTTTGCGTCCATATATAGTGCTCAGTTACAACCGGGCGCAAGTGTACTGAAACTTCACACCAGACTGTAACAAACAGCCTTAATTGCCTGCGGAACGCAGGAAGGATTACGGTGCCATGTCTTCCAGTGATGCGTTCCGGAAGCCAAAGTTATTCAGTACACGTGGATTCATGGGCGCCGTCAGGATTACTTTCAGGGAGGTGCATCTGCATCTACACATTATAGTATTAACTAATATAAAATATAAAATTTTACATGTATATTATGTAGATAAATGTAATGTCAAATTCAAATCGCGCGGGTATTTGATTGAATATATTTCGCTCATCGAAAACATTCTTAATCTCTGTAGTCGATGGTTGGCATTATTGCTCGGGGAATCCCCGCTGCCACGCAATGGATGCGAGGGATTTCCCGCCTGCGACAGCGTCAGTTCAAGATGTTCTAATAGTGCGCAAATCAGTTGTCTGTAATAAATCTTCTTAAACAGCGACTCTATTTATAGTCCTTTTTAGCTAATTTTTTTTGTATAGCTTATTAATTTTTGTTCACGTTATGAGTGACGTTAAAAATTTGTTGTGTAAAAAACGTAATTATCATTCTAATGAAGGTGATTTACCTCATATTAAGACATCCAGGCCGGATACAGACAGACTAGATAGTCCAGGTATGTTGTGTTGGTGTTTCTACCCAAATTATTTAATGTGTTGTTTATTATCCAAATACAGAGGAAAATAAAACTCAAAAACAACGAAATAATAATGTAAAATAATTCTCATTTTTGTTATTCTACACGGAAAGACAAAAAATAGTAACCAGTACCCATAAAACATAGTAAAAAAAAAGTCTCAACTAAATTTGCAACTTATAGTTAATTATATAAACTCTTGTATTATTTTCTCTACAATGATTATGTATAGAAGTAATAAAAATATACATTAAACATTGAAAGCTTTATAAATTAATAAAAACTTTTAAAATTACTACTTAAATATTAACTGATTTGTTATCACAAAAGTTGGTAAAGTATACATCATATCATTTCATGAAATATTTTTAATTTTTTCTTCTGAATGCGTTAATTGATTAGTTTATTTATTATATAAGAATCACTTTTGCTTAAAGGTACCAGCTTTGCGCGTAAAGATTTTCAAGCAGATGCATCGCTCGATTTTTCTAGCAGAAGCACAACTAATTTATTATTGGATATTGGGTTGTGTTTGGACCTCGGTTATCAAGTCAATGATGATCTACGTTTGAAATTACTAAGACATCCTTGGAACCCTAATAAAACGTACAATTTTAAAAATGACGTTAACCTTGATGCCAAAAGAGCTTTCCGACATGAATGGTTTACAACATATCTGTGGTTAGCCTACTCAGCTATAGCAAAGAGACCTCTGTGTAGGATATGTGTTTTATTTCGGCCTCCAGTGCAGCGCGGTCTACAAGGACAGTTTATAGTTTCTCCTTGCCTCAAATATCAAAAGTTTCATGAAGCTGCACAGACTCATGCGACAAGTAAGTGGCATTGTGACGCACTGGCTTCGTCAAATACATTTGAAAAGATCATAGATAGAAGGGGACTAAGCGTTCATGAATCTTTAAATACGGCATATCACAAGGAAGTTGAAGAAAATCGTTTAAAACTTCGATCTACCGTATCAAAAATTTTATTTTGCGGGCGACATGAGCTTTCACTTCATGGGAAAGTGGACGAGGGTTCTGTTTTTACAGACCGGCTAAGTTTTCGAGTTGACTCGCGAGACGAAATTTTGAAGAATTATTTAGAATAAGGAGAAAAAAATTCCTTATTCATATCGCATCAAATTCAAAACGAATTGATTAAAATTTGTTCCGATGTTCTGAAAAGCAAAATAATTGAGGAGGTGAAACATGCTTCGANATTCAAAACGAATTGATTAAAATTTGTTCCGATGTTCTGAAAAGCAAAATAATTGAGGAGGTGAAACATGCTTCGACTTTTTCGATTTTGGCTGATGAGACTGCTGATATTAGTGGCACAGAGCAATTATCGATTGGTGTTCGCTATCTATATTATGATAAAGATGATAAAAAACCAATTATTTGTGAAGAATTCCTCGGATATGTACCGGTACAAGAATTTAACGCAAAAGCCATTTCGGAAACTATTAGTCGCTTCCTGCAATATTGTAATTTTGATTTAAATAAACTTATTGGCCAAGGATACGACGGGTGTGCTGCAATGGCAGGTCACATAGGTGGTGTTCAGAAAATTATTAATGAAAAATATCCTTCAGCCCTATTGTTTCACTGTGCAAGCCATGTATTGAATATTGTCATTAATTACCTGAACACTGTCAGTGAAGTGAGAAATACTGCTGGGACTACAAAGGACATTATAAATTTTTTTTGCGAGAGTACGTTGCGGCGGAATAAAATTCCAAATATACCTCTATTTTGTGTTGGACAGCAAAGTACAAAAGTATAAGAACATTTTCTGAAAAATTTCTGATTATTGTACAAGTTTTAGAAGAACTTTCGCAGGACTAGAAGAACTTTCGCAGGACGCGCCGAAATCTACAACGAAAACCAAAGCGTATCAGATGTAAACGACTGCAACTACTCCAAAATACATTGTGACACTTTTAGTAATTACTGCCTATTCTGCCAAACTTGAACCCATGTGCAATCAATTACAAGAACTAAATATGAATATAAATGCAAAAGATGATCACGTTAATAAATTAACTGATGTGCTTCAATTTCACCGCGATAATGCCTCTATGGAGTTTGCGGTCATTTTCAAGAAAGCTGAAAATTTTTTCGAAAAACTGGGTGGTGAATTTAAGCGTCCTCGAGTAGTGGCAAAACAGACTTACAGATCAAATCAACCATCTGAAAATGTGGAAGAAACTATCAGAATATCTACATTTATCCCATACTTAGATTCTATTATTTTTTCACTAAAAAAATATATTTTCTTTNAGAAACTATCAGAATATCTACATTTATCCCATACTTAGATTCTATTATTTTTTCACTAAAAAAATATATTTTCTTTAAAACACAAGAAAGCATTTTCACTTATGCAGCTTCACCCAGAACATATGAGAAAATTAGACAAATCAGCATTTTAGCGACAGCAGAAGAAATACAGAACCTCTACGGAGGTCTTCTACATAATTTTATTGCCGAGGGTACCACATGATACGAGATGATGAAGACAAATAAAGCAAATAATGCGTTTTTTAATGAATCTGTTGTTGAATACACAGATGTATGAATACGCAGATGTAATTGCTCAAGCCACTCCGTTTTACCCAGTGGTATGTGAGGCAATCGAAATTGGTTTAACTATTTCAGCAACAACATGTAGCATTGAACGTACACTTAGCTTGTTACGAGGTGTCAAGACGTGGAATCGCTCAACGATGGGAGACACGAGGCTAAGCGGCCTGTGCATGCTCAGTGTTCACAGGAAAAGAATAGAGGAGGATACTGAATTTTATGACAAGGTGATGAACAAATTTGGACAGCAACCTAGACGCCTTCAGTTTTTATTCAAACAGTAACATAATAAAAAAAAATGTAATTTTTTCTATGTATTTTCTTTCCTGACAGGGGGGTGCAAGTGCACCCCTTTGCACCCTGCTGCCGGCGCCCATGCGTAGAGTATTGTTGTACCGCCTGCTAGGTATCCAATCTACAAAGCTGAAACATTTACACGGCTGCCTACTGACAGGCGCTGGGAGAAGACATTTCAGCGCATTCTAGCGGTGAACGCAGTTATACGCTGTTCACTGTTCATTGAAACCAACCATTGAAAAATGTCACTGCTCCTACCTGCATATTGTTAAGGGCACGCTGATCAACATCAACCAGTACAATTGGTAAGGACGGAGGGAAAGCAGTTCCAAGTGTTAACGTTGAATTAAAAAAATTATTCAGGTAAAAGTTTGTGAATAGTGAAATTATAAATTTTGCCTTCCGTTTTTTAATTCTAATAAATGTTGAATCAGAAATTTAGAATCTCCTAATAATTTCCTAGCTTCCCTTGACCGGCACATGCATAAGGTAATTAGGCTCATAGTAATGTTAATCTTACATATGGTGGAATAATGACGAATCTGCAAAAAAGTATATCTCAACCAGGGGTTTCAAAGTGCTCAATTAACAGTGAACAACCTTTAATTCCGCGCATGGGCTAATGAATTACATCGTTATTTCGTATCCCTCTGCTTCTTCTACGAGTCCTGCCAGTTCATTTCATGTTAAGCTTAACTTTTACGGTCAATCAAAATCTTCTCTCTTCACTCTTTCAACGAAAAACATTTGTCTGTGTTACCGGCTCATTTATTTTGATGACAGCCTGAAATAAAAGAACATTATATAATATAACTTATAAATATATATATAGACTAAATAATGTTACCCAGTACTGAATATATCAAATGAGTTAATTTGAAAAAGATAATTTAAAACAGAATAATTGAGAGTACACTCTTAATGTATTCATAGCGACCTTTGGTAGTGCGGCAACTCAAAATGGGAAACATTTTATGCCGGGCAAGTTTGAGAACACACTACGGCAACCCGTACGCCAGACTAACTGCTGACATTCCAAGAGCTCTGCGGTGATATAGGCAAATAATATAGAAAGTTCAGGTTTGTTGAAAAAATAATTCACTTTTCCATTGAAAACTAATTGGAAAATAATCTCAATAGTAACGCTTATCCGCAAACTGAGCTCAGTACTTTTGACAAAATATTGAGATTGAGAACGTCGCGTATAGCATATGTTACTTTATCTAATCCCCGCGTGTCTTCTTTTTCTTCCAGGGACACACGTGCCCTTGCATCAACTATATAACCGTAAAAAAAAAAGTTATGAAAGTTTTTCAATCGATCATCGCTACCCTGAGCTCAGGATAACTTTTACCCAGGGGTCGCCGTTCTGCGCTCGTTGATGTTCGTTACCTTTGGCAAAGTAAAGAAGGAAATGAAAATATACGTATAACTAATGCCATAGGCGTTGTTGAGACTGGCACCTAGTGACTTTTTTAATAAGTTCGTCTCTCCTTTTCTCACTCTCTCTCTCCCTCTCTCTCCCTCTCTTTCTGCCTCTCTCTCTCCCTCTCCCTCTCTCCCGCTCTCTCCCTCTCTCCACCCTCTCTCGACCCTCTCCCCACCCTCTCTCCCTCTCGCCCTCTCTTTCCCTCTCTTTCTCCCTCTCTCTCCCTACGAGTCCTTTCGTACTGCTCTACGAACTGACGTGAAGACGTAGTGACTGAGCTCTATGGTCCCTTCCAACGTTGTACGGAATAGTATGAATTTGCGCGTTCAGTGTCGAGAAGTGAGGGAGCGATATGGGCGACACTAACGCACACCCCTAGCGCCTCATCGCTCCTATAGACTATTCACGGTCTCGTCACAATTTTTTTTTATCAAACCTTTTCTTCATATGTCGTGTATCACAAATGTTTTATACCCGTGTTAACGTAAAAGTAGTTTATTTTTGATAAATTGAAATTATACATAAATTTTAACACATAAATTATAATTCTTCATTTATAATTAAGAGGAGCAAAACCAGTAAGAAAATAGGTGTGTTGGTAATTTGTAGTAAGAAATAGTTCTTATGCAAAATTTTATTAAATTGAGTGCGCACAAATGCGGTGCGTTGTCAGTTTGGTGTAAATTTCTACATCCAGTTAAACTTTGTTTACACGAGGGGGAAGAATATTTTGGAAGTTAAACTTTAGCAAGGCTTCAGAAAAGTTGGAAGTAAACTAGATTAGACTACACGCGCAAGGCGTGCAGTGTTTCCCGTATTGATGCTGTGATGTGTATTTTAGATCTGAACAGTGGGACTTCAGTAACCTTGATGACAGAATACACAAATTAAACTACGCCCTTATAATCGTAGTTTTCTCTTACCGCTTAAAGAAATGCATAGGCAAGGAATTTAAATGCAATGTTTTATAATTTTACGAATTTTTTCTAACGTGAATACAATTGATATGATTAAAGTAAAAATATAGGAGCATATATATATATCAATTTTTTTTTTTTTACCTTTTCTGGCAAAGATTCATATTTCCAGAACATTTATTTACGGAGATACGATTATTCGCGCAAATAACGATATCACAGCAAATGTTCTAGTACATACTCCTCTTAAGTTGCCAGGTCGAAAGCCAGGTGAGAGCATTGGAGTGTTAAACACGGTAGTTTGGTTCATAAAATACAAGTTTTGCAACCACATAAAAGCCAAGAAAAAATTAAAAAATATAAACTAATTTTAATTTATTTTATACCTCTGGTACATCTTTAGTCTAGTATGTGGTTTCGCTTCCCGTGTTACTAAAACTTACAATAGGTAGTTAGAAATGTTTTCAGTTTACATGCAACCCACTTTACTTTACACGACTGGAAATAGTTTTGATGAAGTTCTTAAAATAATAGATATGCTATACCAATGAGACGATATTATATACACAAGGGCCTGAACCAGAACTTCAAAATAGAACCCTCGTATTGTAAGCTGGCATGCAACCAATCACATTGCAGATGTAGTATTGTGATTACTAGCATAAACAAGGGTTACGCCATTGCAGCTAGCTGACGCCCCAAGTTCACCGCTGCTTGGCGCAGCTCGGCGCATCTCGGTGTAGCTCGGCGATGCTCGGCGCAGCTCGGCAAAGATCGGCGCTGCTCGGAGCTGCTCGGTGAAGCTCGGCACTGCTCGGCGCTGCTCGGCGAAGCTCGGTGCTGTTGGTTGCATCTCGGCGCAGCCCCTGCCTGCGTGGAGCTCGGTACTGCTCGGCGCATCTCGGCGCTTCTCGGTGCAGCTCGGCGCAGCTCGGCTACGGTAATCGCCTTATTAGCTTCAAAATTGAGGTCCCCCAAAAATGCCAGCAATCCTTCCTTTTTGAGAGTGTATATGAATATGACCTCGGCTACTTCATGCACCGAAACGACAGAGCAGAAATGATAAAATATATAGCAGAGTTAGCGGCAGAAATTTGGAAAACTACAAGAGGACAAACAGCAACAACAATCCACAAAATTATTGAAACCTGCTGGAACACAGGCAAAGTCCCAAACGACTGGAAACTCGCACTGATCCACCCAATCCACAAAAAAGGCAATAATATGGACATCAACAACTACAGGGGAATCTCACTGCTAGCGGTTACCTACAAAATCCTATCCAAAGCCCTCCTAGAAAAACTAGAACAACAGGCGGAATCAACGATCGGCGAATACCAAGCCGGATTCAGGAAAGGCCGATCATGCCCTGAACAAATACACAACCTGAAATCGATCCTAAGGAACCGAACACTCAGAAACAAGAACACAGTCATCAGTTTTATCGATTTCACAAAAGCTTACGACTCCATCGATAGACACACGCTATTCCAAATACTAAAAGAACTGGGAATAGATGCAAACACAAGAGCTCTAATCGAACAGACGTTAACCGACACAACGTCCAGAGTTAAATTTCTGGGCGAGTTGTCGAAAGAATTTAAAATCAAAACAGGTGTCAGACAAGGCGACGGACTCTCCCCGATCCTATTCAACCTAGTCCTGGACAAAATCGTAAAAGAGTGGGAGAAAGAACTGAAACAACTCGGAATCCAGGGTCTGACCTTTGGGAGAGGCCAGAAGAAATTTGAGGTCAGATGCCTCGCTTTCGCAGACGACATTGCCATCCTATCAGAAAACACAACCGACGCCAAAGTCGCAATTGAAACACTCCACAAAATTGCCACAAAAACCGGTCTCCAAATATCCTACAAGAAAACAGAATATATGGAACACAGACCAACAGGAAAACACAGCATCACAGAATTCCGCAAAATCACACGTGTCAATAAATTCAAGTACCTAGGCGAATGGATACAGACCAACGGTCTAGACAATGTTGCCATCACAAACCGAACACAAAAAATGGAGAACGCGTACAGAACCACTCAAGATCGCTATAACAAGAAGACGATCTCATGGCAAGCCAAAATCAGACACTATCAAACAGTAATTAGGCCACAAGCAACATACGGTGCAGAAACCTTGACATTAAAAAAGGTAGGACAACGAGAAGAACTCGAGAAAAAAGAGAGACGGATCCTCAGGAAAATTCTAGGCCCAAGAAGAACAGAAGACGGAACATACAGATGCAAAAGCAACAACGAACTTTATACCAAAGTAGAACCAATTACAGAGAACATTAGAAAAAAACGGCTAAAATTCTATGGCCACCTACAACGAATGGACAATTACAGACTAACCAAAAAGATTTTCGATCACAACAACAGTCTAAAAACACCCACCAATTGGCTACAAGAAGTCAGAAACGACCTAAAATCACTTTCAATTACAGAAGAAAACACGAGAGACCGTGAAACCTTCAGAAGATTGGTCGACACTGCAAAATTTGAACCCAAAATCAGAAGGAAAAACAACTACACCTTCACGGAGGAAAGAAAACAAAGACAGTCACAACTCATGAAGGAACATTGGGCAGCAAGAAAACTCAACCAAAATGGTTTCAAGCGCTCTTAAATAGGGCAAATTCAAATTTAAAAAAAATAAAAAATAGCAGAGTTAGCGCAGTAATTATTTGTGCCGGGTCACAAATAATTGCACACAAATGTCAGGTTGAACACTTTATATTAAGAATTTATAAACATACAATAACTTCGAAATATTGCCCTTTAACAACCAATTAAATATTTGCATCACAGTCAAAAAACACTATGTTGAGATTATCATCTCAATTCCTTCTTCAATAATAACAGTTGCTTGAAAAGGAAATAAAACCGGATGGAACAATATAATTGTGCATAACCATATTGTAAATCAGGTCTTTAAAAAGTGCTCGATTTACCGTGAACAGATTTTAGCACCCTTAATAGCAGCCTTAATAGCACCACCTACATGGCGCCTGAATTGCGTTGCAGTGTGTTTGAAATCTGCAATTATTTTTTTAGGTCCCTAAGAAACGTGTTTTTTTAAAAAGAAAACACACTTTAAACGAGGAACCAATAATACTTCAAAAACATCATGTAAAATATAAATGCTATTTCCGAGACCCTCAACATAGCTATAAACGGTTTTTATACCTTGCTGTATCTCATAATATAATGGCTGTACACATGTGAAACAATTACAGGGACCTGCACTGAACTTTTCTTCAGACTTTCCAGCGATAAAATGATAGGGTCACTTCTTGAAGTCCCATAGATACACGCAGCATTGCGGAAACATTGCACGCCAGTTCAGAACCTTGTGCGTAAGAGTGATGCGGGCATTAGGTACGCGTGTCAGTATCGCCCTTGTCGCTAGCTTGCTTACGAGGCTCAAACGCCCTGTAAAGTTCCAAATAGGTGGCACCCTTAACAGTGATCATAGTATACTCCCTGATGTTTATTCTTCTCAGGTTAGGAATAAAACGAGATTTAATATGGGAGAGTTTGGCATAGGGAAATTTTTCGCCGTAATTTGCGCTGGTGTTCCAAAGAGGTAACTTTTCAGCTGGCGGTAAATTAAGAAATTCTATATATTTTTGCTTAAAAGATAGAGTTTTTCTCAAGTTGTGATATATGTTCACACCAGCCAAATTTCAATTATTAATTTACTTTCGTATATATTACCCACGTCATATTTTATGTTTAGTTGTTAAATAGATATGCCAATCGTATAAAAACGTTAATATGGCCACCATTTTTAAAATCACTATCTGATCCCATTTAAATCATGTAACTATACTTGGCGAGCTCTTACAACATTGCGGAGAAATGATACTGTCATCCTACAAAGTTGAGTTGAAATGTGTCTTGCAGTTTCGTAGATAAAAAATTTGGAGCTAAAACGTTTATATGTCCTCCATTTTGAAAATATGTGTATCCGACCATCTCAAAAATCGGTTGTTTTCCTGTAGATCACATAATTTTAATATGTCAAGTGATACTATTTTATAAAATAGAGGCGTAGAAGTTATTTTGTGTGTACACATTTGATTGTTGTAATACATATATACCGCCATCATACAAAGGTTCACTGGAAATAATTTAATTACATTGTTTCAACGATATAACGTACTAAAGTAAAATATATATTTGTCTGCCATTTTAAAAAGTGTGTCTGGCATACCTTAACCAAATCAATTAACATAACCTACCGCAGAACTACTTGTTTGTCATATTTGGTAGGAATCGGCTAATTGTTTCCCGAGATATGTCATAAAAACTTCAATTATTCGCGTACCACAATCTTACAAAATATAGAACATAAGAGGCTCACTGTAGACACATTTGATGTTTGTTATATATACTCCCAGCATACAAATTTCAACTGGGATTGATTGAATATTTTCGATGATATATCATACTATGATAAAATAGCTAGATGGCCACCATTTTGAAAATAAGTGGTTTAGATACATGAAACATTTGTACGTATCACCTGCGGTAGTACTAGGCGATTGCCAAATTTAGTAGGAATCTGTAAATTTTTTCCCGAGAAATTATACAAAATCTTGATTAATTCAGGTACAGCTATCTTACAAAACGGCGGACAAAAGATTTTGTTGTTTGGCTTATTTGATGCGTGTAATAGATACTGTCAGCACAGAAAATGTGACTAAAATTCGTCAAATAATATGGTAGTTATACCAAATAAACCTAAAATATTTGTCTAGCCACCATTGTGAAAACAATTGCCTAATAAAGTTTAATTACTCCTATTTACCTGGCCTGTCATAGTATTTCGTTATTTCCTAATTTGGCGAAAGGTAGTTGAATAGTTTTAGAGCCATAATGTAAAAATGTATTTTAAATACGGGGCTATATTTAAAAATTGCGGACAAAAGTGGTTGTTGTTTAGCTTATATGATATTTGTAATACATACCATCAGCGTACAAAATTTGGTTGAAATTGGTAAAATGGTATACTAGTGATACCAAATTAACCTATAAGATTTGTATGCCACCATTTTGAAAATAAACTTTTAGTTAAGTTCAAATACTTACATTTACCTGGCAAATCATAATAATACCTACGTGCCAAATTTGGTAGAAAAAGGTTGAGTTGTTTTCCTGCTATAATGTGAAAACTTAATTTTTTCATTTTATGCTATCTTCCAAAATAACGGACCAACTACATCCACCTCTTAATTTAATGCTCACAACTTGCGCTGTCAGAATAAATATTTGGTTAAAATAGGTTGAATGGTTTCCGAGATATGAAATATCGCCCCTAAATTTTTAATAGCAGACATTTTAAAAGTAAGTTCCCGCCGTGGTATAAAACTTAAAGTCAGGTATCCTTACTAAGCCTACCGAGTCTGGTGAAATTCGGTGCACGTGTTCAAAAATTTAAGGGGGTAGGGGCCGCACACATGCGCACACGTAGACACACACATGCTCACACCCACACAAACATACACAAAATAACAGACGAAAGTGATCTCATAGGCCTGTCTTTCCTTCAGAAAGTAGGCTAAATCCTTAAGTCTCCCGCCTACCCGGNACAGACGAAAGTGATCTCATAGGCCTGTCTTTCCTTCAGAAAGTAGGCTAAAGCCTTAAGTCTCCCGCCTACCCGGAGCTTTTTACCGCGTTTTAAGCCGAGAAGCGTGGGAGCGATCATCGCCGCTAAGCACAGGGCTCTGACTGGCGTGCAGTGTTTTAGTCACACTCCGTGTACACAAAGGGCTTTCAGTGGTGACAGTAATATTTTATTATAAAAGTGAGTGAGTGAAGAGATTTGGGCTGCTCTTAAACGCTAGATCTTGAGAGTCGATAAGGATGATTGATATGGAGCAGCGCCGGATTGAAAGGGCTGGAAAAACAGGACATCCCCGAGAAAACCCTCCAACCAGCGTCACCGTCTTGCACGATCCCCACATGCGAAAATCCGGAAGTGACCCGGCCGTGGATTGAACTCGGTTCGCCTTGGTGGGAAGCGAGCAGACAAACCACTCAGCCACAGCGGCCCTTTATTTTATTGGAGGAGATTCTGTAGGAAGGTTCATTGCAGGGCCTTTGAGCAGTTTTGTATGTATCTGAAGCGTATATTTTGAGATACCGCGATTTAAAAAAAAGCAGTTTTTAGCGGTTTAGGGGTACTCTGAAATTTGTGTTTCTAATGTGCGCGACAGTTTGAAAATACTNAAAAAAAGCAGTTTTTAGCGGTTTAGGGGTACTCTGAAATTTGTGTTTCTAATGTGCGCGACAGTTTGAAAATACTTTGAAAGTACTTAACAGCCTTAACAGACTTCGTGAAGTGCGCATTGGATGCACGTTTAATAGTTTCGTGAAAACAAAACTTGTATTTCAAACACACTGCAACGCAGTTTAGGTATCAGGCAGGCAAGAGCCTTAACTCTGGTCTGGTCGGCTTTATCGTTCTACGTGTGAAGCGGGCTTGTGACTTTTGACTCCGAGCCTGTGCGGCGATCTGCAAGGGGGTGGGAGACGATTTACCGCTCCTGGCCGCCAGGAAGCAGCACCGTCGGGCGACACATGGCGATGGTATTGCGAAGGAGGGGGCGGGGTTGGGTGGAAGGAAGGATGAGGGGCGGCTTTACCGGCAATCAAATTAGTCCTGGAGCGTCCTTGGCACCGCGGCCACAGGATTGGCAGTAACAGGAACATCCGGTTAACTGGCCCCTCTCGAACCGCCGCTCGTGGTGGGTGGACGTAGTAAAGGGGCGCGAGGAGTTCAGTCGGTGATCAGAAACCCTCCAGGGGCATTATCTGTGTTTACAGTGACGACGCACACTGTGCGCTCTNAGGAGTTCAGTCGGTGATCAGAAACCCTCCAGGGGCATTATCTGTGTTTACAGTGACGACGCACACTGTGCGCTCTTGTTTGATCGTAATCACTGCCCCAGCTTCCCCCTGGTGGCTTTACGCAAGTGTGTGTGCTTGGCGTTGATAAAATTAAGCGGCTTCTCAGACTGTATTGGTAATCAACTGGTTATTTAAATAATTTGTTTGTGAAAATTCGAATAAGCGATGCTTCTGCTGATTTCAAACTTGCACCCTATATCAAATAGTAGACAATGCGCATCAGAAACACTAAAATGGAAAAAGTAACACGTAATATTAGAAGCAGAGGAACTTTTTCAGCAGTCAAGAAGTGATGAATGCACAAAATGTCTCATTGCAGTTATTATATTAAGTCACTATGACCTTACACTGGTAATTCGCGAGAGTGTCTTTGTTGACAAGTTCATTAGCTTTAAAATGAATGGACCGACAATAGCAATACTACCTAATTTTTAATTTTTGTAAGCCAATAAGCTTATGGAAGTCTTTTGTAAAAAAAAGTGTTTTATATATATATATATATTTATATAAAGTGTTACAGCAATGATTGTGCAAATTTCATTATTTCATGTGGCCCGTAACCACACATACTCTCACACACAGACACACACCCATATATATTATTATGATATAACTAGAAGTACAAAATATATCTCTCACGTTATGGAGGCGAACATGATTTACGAAACAGTATTAGATTTTGTGGAGAAATAAAATAATAAATTTTGATGTCAATAGGCCTACTAAAGAAGAATATTGTTATGAGCCTGGGTGACTTATAACACTCTTTGGAAAGGTTAAGATTAAGGAAAACACGATAAACTCAGGTAATTAAAAATTATTGTTTGAAATGATTACTAAAGACTTTACTTGCTCTCAAGTTGGAAGAGTATACAGTGATATTAAATTAAAGTTAAGTCCAACGGAAGTGACAGGGAAGGACTTAAGGAAGATTGATGCATGACGCATTTAGCCAAAAAAACAGAGCGACGATTTCACAACTTGCCATAACGTGCCTCAAATGCTCATACCGACATCATCCGAATATTTCCTTCCAATAACGCACATGCTAGGGGACGGAGAGAGGCGCTCGTCAGTATGTGAGGCTTGCGTCCCCTGATCGATGCCCGCCGAAGTTTTGACGTAAATCGGGTCACCAATGACGTAGGGAATTCCTCTAGGGGGCGGGATATAGTCCAGCAGGGAGGTGGAGAAGTCAGTCAATCCTGAGGACTCAAGAGACGCGGGGTCAGCACCAGGGGTGGTACCCAGTTGGACGACCGGGACTTAAGCTCCGGAGAAGACATCGCGGGACGGGTGCCGAGGTCACCGAGAGACACCCCAACATGACTTCCCGGGACGCGAAGCCGAGATGAAACCAGCACACAGTAGCCTCTCAGTTAAGTAACCGCGCCTNACCTTTAGGCCTCCAAAGGGTAAAGGAAGAGGGATGAGAAGCGGAACCCAAGAGTGCAGTGTACCATACCAATATAATGAGTGACGTAATGATGCAATAAAATAACTGTTTACCTAACCGAATCAAAAGTAGAAGTGTTTATTAGCTGCCTGATTTCACCCCTGAGTATGTGTTTAGTTCACTTACGCAATAAGGTTGACCAAGCGATCCAGTGCTCCATCATCCTGTAGATCACATACAGAGTGGAGAGCAGACTGTGACATATCAAGGTTGTTAGTTAAGAAGGAGGATCACATATAAAGGAAGGGAACTTACCCCAGCCTCGCACCTGGACCCTTTGGCGGAAGCAGCCCAAGGAACAGCCGCTGTCTGGTCTGATGTTCGTAGTAGACGATGCCGGTCCTGGTCGTTGATATCTATTTCACACTTCTCGCCCCACCATATGACCGTGACGAACTTTGCTGTGATTGGTTCCCTTATTGCTTTGGAGGCGGGCTGTTTCGGTTTTTGTGTTACTACCCTGAAATGCTCTTTGATCAGCATCTTCGCTGTTGCCGGGCATCTTGTGTGAATGCCCCATCGGCTTGGAGCAATAATTCTTAATCTGATGTTTTGATACTCAAGCAGTTTGGTGACTTCTTCGCGCCATTATTCTGTCGTGTCTGCAATCGTTCTGGCTTGGCGTAAGTGAACTCTGTGGAGCATTTTCTTCGGTTTTGCTTTGTTAGGAACTTTGAACGGGACCAATCATAACAGTCCCCCCCAAAGTGATTAAAAGGAGAGATGTCCACATCTCTGGAGGGATGATTGAGAACTTAGTAGAGTAGAGACATATTTGCTTGAAAAATAGTGTATATCTATGTCAATGGTAAAAGAAGAATGTGTAGTGTAGATTAGAGATTTGAGAATGGCTCTGTAATTCTCATAGAAGAGTTACACGTATTAAGTGTTGTGGAGAATGGCATAAAGTAGATGTTGGTCACACTGATGGTTCGTCACCGTCCAGTGGACTCTGCGCACACGTGGGGGCTGGCAAGGAATTTGCTGACCGGTCACATCGGGTTCCTCCTTCAACTGTCTCGTGCGAGGCTTGGCTTAGGTGGTAGGATGGGCAAGGGAGGGCGAACGGATTTTAGACGTACCTTAATGTATAAATACATTACCAGGCACTTTTCCGTCATCGTACATAGGCATTTTGTCATATAAAATACAATATAGACAGAATATTAATTCACAATAACATGAGTAAAAGTGACTAGACAAGCATACTATTTGACTGCCTTTATATTAAACTGTTTCATATCGTAATGTTGAACAAGCACATTCTGGAATTACATACGGCGGTGAAAACCTGCTGCCCGACTTTGTGCAATATACAGTTTACAACATTGGTGAGTTATTTTAAAAAAATCACCAGAAGGCAGCTCTTGTGTGCACTGAGAACAGTCTCCTGCTGTATTCGCACTAAGGTACACACAACTACTCACAGCGTAGTTTCATAACAAGTGTACAGAAGTGTACAAGCATCTGAATACATAATTTCTACTACAGCTATTTAAAAAAGAATGTACATTTTGGCATAACTATGACATGGATCACCGAACTATTAGATCCCTTTCATTGACAATGAACTGATTGAAAGTATAAACACAATTTATATGAATAAAAGCCTCCACGCACTTCAGAACTTATCACACTGTACTGAGCGTCCCTATATATGTATATCCAAATCACCTTTTTAGGACACTGTCCATGTGACTTGCTTCACTGATGCTTCTCAAACCAAGTATTGGATAGTCCACTTCTGACGCACAACTGATGTACACAAAGTGACATCTGTATTAGAAAATATCTCACAAAGTACGTATCAAATTGTATATAAAAATGACGTGTCATAATATATTAACAATAATTTATTCATCTACTGCTACGTATTACTGTACATGTTAACTGTCTTGAAAACGAATTGTTGCTATATTTGTTAATGCCTTAAATCATTGTTCTAATGAAAATAAATTATATCTACTTATCCTGTGGGTGCACCCTGAAGGAACTTATGTGGACGATGCATCGTAGGAAAACCAAGTGGGACATTGTTAAATGAGCTTATTATGTTTGATTAAACTTGTAATTTCATAGTATCTGAGTTTCTGCCAGCAGTTTAAAAAAGTGCATTCGAGTAATAGGACGGGAGTTATAAGGATGGGCGAACGAGGCATGTGCAGATATGGGGGTGTGAGCTCTGTTTCTGTGGACAGACCTTCAGAAGGCAACTGAAAATATTTTACCGCAGTGACGCGGCAGTTTGTTTTACTTGAGAATACATTGGTAGGCGTGCAGTATCACGCCACCCACGGATACGAGCGACGCGCTGATATGACATCCAGTGTCATTTTCAGCTTCCATCCGTAGCTCTACTGTGAGCGTCAGTTCACGTTAGTCCATTCTGGCAGTCGTACGGGTTGGGAGCCTCAGTGCTTACCGCACAAAGAGGAAGACATTATAATGGAAACCTGTTCAATTGCAGGCGTCGGGTGACTCGATCTTGTTTCGGTGCCCTTAGTATGACGTGGTGCTGTGGCGCTGTGCGTTATGCGTAATAGAAAAAAAGGGAAGAGAATGAGATTGAAGAGGCAGCTAGGGAAGAGACGACTGGTAGAATTATTCACTTCAGCAGTGCGCGTTAACTGTGTTTGCCGTAAAATCTGTGCCATCTGACAAATTCGAAAATAGAGGAAAAAACATATCTCTATTAGTATTGCAATAACCGTCGTTACGAAATAGGAATATTGTGGTAATGTAATCATGGGCGTGAAAACGCAANCTCTATTAGTATTGCAATAACCGTCGTTACGAAATAGGAATATTGTGGTAATGTAATCATGGGCGTGAAAACGCAATTGTACTTGTTGGGGAACTAATTATATCATGATTTAAAACGGTGTTGACTTGATCCAAATTGGAGTGTATGTGCCAGTCGGTGTGCAACAAGTGGGATATGTTCGAAACATGTATACCGGTGTTTAGTTGGAGTTGTTCCGGTTGGAAATAAGTGTTTCGGAGCCAGTGAATTGGGACGCCAATATTTACTTGCAATGTGTTCGTTGCTTGTGTGTCGCAAATGCGTGTTTTCTGAATAATCACATTATGTGCCGTTCTTAAATCGCAGTGACATGGAAGATATAATTATATTGTCCCTATCGACACATGATTGAATATGTGTATCGTGCCATTTAAGCAGTATATATATNTGGAAGATATAATTATATTGTCCCTATCGACACATGATTGAATATGTGTATCGTGCCATTTAAGCAGTATATATATCGGTGATGGTATATTACTAATTAAAAACTGGTTCGGGAAACATTCCGTGATTTTTAAAAGTGAGTCGTTCGTACATTGAAATTGACATGCGTCCATCTTTAGTGGCTGTTGACGTGCGAAAAACATTTATTTGAAACAAAGAATAGTTTTGGCTACCGGTCTTGCACGCGGAATGTGGTAAATGTGATCCGTGTGTTCTGTTGTGTGTTTTAATTCANGGAAGATATAATTATATTGTCCCTATCGACACATGATTGAATATGTGTATCGTGCCATTTAAGCAGTATATATATATCGGTGATGGTATATTACTAATTAAAAACTGGTTCGGGAAACATTCCGTGATTTTTAAAAGTGAGTCGTTCGTACATTGAAATTGACATGCGTCCATCTTTAGTGGCTGTTGACGTGCGAAAAGCATTTATTTGAAACTAATAATAGTTTTGGCTACCGGTCTTGCACGCGGAATGTGGTAAATGTGATCCGTGTGTTCTGTTGTGTGTTTTAATTCANAATAGTTTTGGCTACCGGTCTTGCACGCGGAATGTGGTAAATGTGATCCGTGTGTTCTGTTGTGTGTTTTAATTCAACGATTTGTTATGTGAGAAAATCAAGTGCTATAGCTATTTCACTAGTGTGCAAATAACACGATCTATTACGAGATTCAAAGGGAGTGGGTATTAAGTGATAAACATGCCAATCTGATGTTTTCTGCAGAAGAGGTATTTGGATTTTAACAACATATTGAGAAGGACTGATGCTACATTCTGTTAAGGTAAGCTGATAATACACAGTGCGATTTGTCACCGAAATTGCTGACTTCAATTCTGTGGACTCCAAATTTTTTTGTAAGTCGTGAAGATCTTTTAAAAACTTCTCTTCCGGAACGAGTTTAATCGGAAAGTGATTCGNATTTTTTTGTAAGTCGTGAAGATCTTTTAAAAACTTCTCTTCCGGAACGAGTTTAATCGGAAAGTGATTCGTTTTACACTGCGTGATGTGTGTTAATATTTCCAGTTCCTGTAGGAGGATATTTAGTGTAAGTGTAAAACAATGGAAAGTGTTAGTTGTTGCGTTAGTGCTAAAAGTTCCGTGTGAAATGAGTTGCCGTGTTGTCTCAACGAAAGTGTTATGTTGTTAATGGTGTCCGCAATTAAATGTAATCTACCATCAATTAGTGGNTGCCGTGTTGTCTCAACGAAAGTGTTATGTTGTTAATGGTGTCCGCAATTAAATGTAATCTACCATCAATTAGTGACGTTGTGTTTTGCAAATTTTTATGATGTCTTTGATGGTCTCATTGTTTGTATGCACCGACTTTTGGATATCATTGACATTCTACATGATAATTTCGTCATTTGAAATTAATTATTCCAAGTATTTATTGGTTAGNTGCCGTGTTGTCTCAACGAAAGTGTTATGTTGTTAATGGTGTCCGCAATTAAATGTAATCTACCATCAATTAGTGGCGTTGTGTTTTGCAAATTTTTATGATGTCTTTGATGGTCTCATTGTTTGTATGCACCTACTTTTGGATATCATTGACATTCTACATGATAATTTCGTCATTTGAAATTAATTATTCCAAGTATTTATTGGTTAGNACTTTTGGATATCATTGACATTCTACATGATAATTTCGTCATTTGAAATTAATTATTCCAAGTATTTATTGGTTAGCGTATTGCAACACCATGTAAATAAGTCGCCGATGAATTGGATACCTCGACGTTTTCGAATCTACGGTTCCGTTTTCACGTGGTATTCTGTTACCAGGTGTTGTTGGATATGGTCGATTGTGCGTGTTAATGTTTTCGCATTTATACATAAGTATGTAGTGTTGAACTGGCATATGTGGTTCTCCCATGTTTGTCTTACGAAAGTTGGCTGTGGCGTTTGCAATGGAATACTATAAATAACTGGTATAGATTCCTCGTATACAATGGCTTGGTGAACGTCGTACCAGTAAATGCCGGAATGAATCCTGAAGATCGGGTAGCTGCCGGAAGTGATGTAAAAATATATGTGGAACAGATATGGGAAAAATACACATAAAAACGCAGTCCTTTTAATGATGAGTAATCTCCTGCAAACAATATTACACGTGAGTTCCTTTTATTAAAAATTCTTTTATACCTTACTTAATAATTTTACATTTTTGTATGGGTGAGGCTGTAGGTTCTTTGACCTGGCGTGAGTATTTATTTGTCCGACAGCAGTGAGAGGTGTTACTTGTACACTTGCCCTAGGGGTTGCGGACAGAGGTGTGGTTCACGCATTGTTTACTATTTGTGATTGGCAGTTGTGTGAATTTGAGTATGCTTGAGTGAACCGTCGAGTGTTTCTTAAATAAGAAGGTTTAATATGTCGCGTATTCACTGTATACCTTAACGNTATGCTTGAGTGAACCGTCGAGTGTTTCTTAAATAAGAAGGTTTAATATGTCGCGTATTCACTGTATACCTTAACGTTTCTCCACGCCGTCTCATCTCGATGACTACCGTGTTTTTAGAGGGGACCTTGAGTATTTTATAGCGACCGATAAATTTAAATGACAGGCCTTTCCTCTGTGCGTGGTTTTTCAGCCACACCCATTGATTTTCTTTGTACTGTGAGNGATAAATTTAAATGACAGGCCTTTCCTCTGTGCGTGGTTTTTCAGCCACACCCATTGATTTTCTTTGTACTGTGAGGGATGAAACCTCTTATTAAAATATTTACCTTGGACCCGTTCACACTTACCGATATTCCTTGCAGCTGTGGCTAGTACATTTTCTAAAGTCTGTACCCAGTCGGCGGTTCTTATGTCTGGTTTCTTAAGAACTACGTATGACGGTTGGCTTGCATTAACTCTGTGGATGAGATAAAATGGTGTAAACCCTGTCGTATTGACGGTAGTTTTATAGTTGAATAAAATAAATTCTAAATATTTGTCCCAATTCTGTTGGTCGGACTCCATGTACATTGTTAGCTGTTGGCCTATGACCTTATTCATGACCTCAGTTAAACCATTAACCTGCGGATTATAAGCCGTAGTGCACAGTATTTTGATTTTCAATTCGTCTAAAAATTGTGAAATGACTTCATTTTAGAATGACGTGCCGAGATCAGATAATAAAAATTTTGGACACCCCAATCTAAGTACTATTGTTTTAATTAATTGTGCGCACATTTTGCAACTATGCTTTTGACTGGTGTAGCCATGANCCCCAATCTAAGTACTATTGTTTTAATTAATTGTGCGCACATTTTGCAACTATGCTTTTGACTGGTGTAGCCATGACATAGAGTGTACCATGTTCGGTCATAACTAAAATGTACTTATTACCTGCCTTCGTGGTCGGAAGGGGTCCTTTGGCATCGATGGACCGCATAGAAAATATAGGAGAAGGTGGAATAGGCTGCAACTCTCTTGCTGGTTTAATATTAGCTCTGTTAGTGCACTGGCAAGTCTTACACCTTTTAATATATTCCTTGATATTGTTTCCCAAATATACTCGTGTTTTATTTTATCTGTAGTCTTACGAACTCCAAAATGTCTGCCTCCGACTAACTTGTCGTGATGGGCCATAATAATTTCTAGCACATAATGCTGTGGTACCACTGTTAGATGATGTTCGCCTGTTGGCATATGCAATTTATAATATGTTTCCGTGTAAGCTGTTACCCCATACCTGCGATATAAACGACGAATTGCTGGTGAAACACTATCGGGTTGTGTAAGAGCTTGTTTTAATTGTAAAATAAATGGGTTCTTTTCATACTCTCCCTGAAATGGAGACGTGTTTGTCGGAATATGCAGAAGTGGGAATAAAAAAAGTTCGCTTTCTGGTTCAATTGATTCAGTCACATTTGTAATTACTGGGGTAAAGTGTACTTTCTCATGAATTGACTTTGTATACAACGCAACATTAGTGACGGACGTATCACACTGAACGGATTTACTTTGAGCATTTTCCTCTGACACTTTATGAATGTTGATTTGATAGTAAGTTGATACTGCTTGTAGTATTAATTGAACTGGGAGATTATGCAGTTCGTTTTGAATTTTTATCTTAGATATAATTTCCGATCTATTTCCCGCGATATACCAAGTATGGTTATATTCTTCCCAATATTGGAAGATAAACTTCACGATTGTACTCTTGACCTCTTCAGTTTTTTCTTTGCTAAAAAATATCACTATTGATAGGGCCTCAAAAATATTATCTACGTGCGGGGAAATATAAAGTTATGTATAACTTTTACTATTTATTCTTTTCTGGTATATATTTCGACGTCAGTGTGTGGTACACGAGATAAATAATCAGCTATGATATTATTTCGTCCCTTAACAATTTTAGTTTCAAATTAAAAGTCGCTTAAGGCAGTTGCAAATTTCTGGATACGGTTGTTGTGCTCAGCCATATATGTGAAATATCTAAGTGATGCGTGATCTGTTTCGACTATAAATTTTATCCTGTATAAATACTGCCGAAAGTAAGTACAAAAATATTTGACCACTCCTAGTTCCTTTATGCCGTTGACCAACTTCTCTCGTTTTATGCCAGTGATTTTGACGCGTAAGCTATAACAAACCGTCGACCCTGGTGGTCTTCCTGTAATAGTGCTCCGCCAACAGCTGTTTTGGACGCATCACAAACTAAGATTGCTTTCCTGTTATCTATAAAGGGTGCTTGTACCGGAGGTGAAGTTATAGCTTTCTTTCACTGCAAAACCCCGACTGTTGTGGAATATCCCAGTAGAATTTTGTGTCTTTTTTTTGTTAATTCCGTTAGAGGCAGCGCAATTTTCGAGTAGTCACTAATAAATTTTCGTAAGTAAGAAGTGAGTCCCAGAAAGGATCGTAATTGTTTTACCTTTATGGGTGGCGGTGTGCTAACTATTATTTAAATTTTTTCTGGATCTGGCGTTAGTTGATGCCCTAGTATTTTTATTTCTTGGGATGCAAATTATATTTTAGTGGATTAAGTTTGACCCCAAATTCTCTCATGCGGACAAGTAGTTTTTCAAGATTACGAATGTGCTAATGAAAATCATTTCGTATTACAAATATATCGTCCGCATAACAGATTAGTGACTGCCATCTGAGGTCCCCTAATACTGTGTCGACAAATTCCTGAAAAAACTTAGGGCTGCTTTCCAATCCCTTGGGTCATCTACGGTATTGAAACAATCCTATGTGGTCTATAGCAAACGCCAATTTATATCGATCTTCTGGCTTAATGGGAATCGCATAAAATCTGTAAAACATATCTAAACTAGTAATATACGTCGTATTTAGGAGGATTTGAAAAATATCGTCCGATCGTGGCAGTGGATAATTTTGGTCTGGAATGAAATTATTAAGTCTCCTGAAATCAGTTACCATCCGTATGGTCCCGTCCTTTTTCGGTACGACTAGACACGGAGCGGCATAAGGACTTGTTGATTTTTCGATTATGTTAGCCTCTAACATCTCTCTGATTTGTATTTGAATAGCTTCTCTCCTTGAAGGGGCTATTCTGTACGGTTTGCAATGTACGAGTTTGGTGGTTGTTAATTCAATTTGGATGTGATATTTTCGTGTTTCAGTTAATTCTGTAATCTTAAACGTGAATCTGTCTTTATATTTTTGTAATAGCGTTTGAAATTTCTCTTTTTCCTCTAGGTGTAAAGCTGTATTTATGTTTTCATACGGTAGTTGGTGGTCGTCAGGCTCTAAATTTTGCATTTGTTGGATTGCGTTGAAAAAGAAATCACTATTATCGTCGTCCAGATCAATAAATCGTACTGTAATGATTTTGTCATGCATATTTCTAAGTGTTGCGACTTTCGCATACAAATCTGGGATTAAACGGTGTTTAAGAATAAAGTCACACCCTATTAAGGCGTCAGCTTGAAGGTCATCAATGACTAGAAACTCATGTGTGCCCTTCAGTTTGGAAAGTTAAATTTAAATAGTGGTGTGGGGATGGTAGTTCGTCTGTCGCTGCCATTATTTTAAAGGGTTGTGAGAGTGGTTTTAGTTTATGACTTCCTACCATGGTGGCCGCTATGCATGACTTGGAACATCCTGTATCAATTAAAGATAAAAACGCGATGTCTTTCGTGGTAATGATGATTTTCGGTCTGGCACCTACGTTCTCTGTGATTTTTATGATTTCTATGTGGACTGGCTTTTTCGCCTTGTAGCTGGTCTGTTTTGTTTCTGTACGGTGGTTTTTCACACTCAACGTCTGTATATTATGTTCTCTAAATTTGCTGTGGTTCGCGTATGCCTGCTTACCTACAGTGCGTGAACTGTGTGGTTTAGTAATTGTATGTTTTCCTTGAAAACTTTGAAACCTACGAAGCATGTCCGTCTGCCACTCAATACCTTTCTTGGGAAACATTGGGCATATGGCAGAACGATGTCCCTCGTAGAAACATAACGGGCAGGTATGTGCGAATTCGTTCTGCGGCCCGTATTTTACCGCGGCATATTGCCGTACTACTTTCTGCGCTGGACCTTCTTGTGTTACATTTTCTATGTGCTGTGGATGATTTTGTCTTCTGTTATGTAGTTCCTTATTTGGAACATTATGAGGGGGGTACGGAGCCNTTGTGTAAGAGCTTGTTTTAATTGTAAAATAAATGGGTTCTTTTCATACTCTCCCTGAAATGGAGACGTGTTTGTAGGAATATGTAGAAGTGGGAATAAAAAAAGTTCGCTTTCTGGTTCAATTGATTCAGTCACATTTGTAATTAATGGGGTAAAGTGTACTTTCTCATGAATTGACTTTGTATACAAAGCAACATTAGTGACGGACGTATCACACTGAACGGATTTACTTTGAGCATTTTCCTGTGACACTTTATGAATGTTGATTTGATAGTAAGTTCATACTGCTTGTAGTATTAATTGAACTGGGAGATTATGCAGTTCGTTTTGAATTTTTATCTTAGATATAATTTCCGATCTATTTCCCGCGATACACCAAGTATGGTTATATTCTTCCCAATATTGGAAGATAAACTTCACGATTGTACTCTACTGGAGAAGTCAAAAAACTTTGCTAAAAAATATCACTATTGATAGGGCCTCAAAAATATTATCTACGTGCGGGGAAATATAAAGTTATGTATAACTTTTACTATTTATTCTTTTCTGGTATATATTTCGACGTCAGTGTGTGGTACACGAGATAAATAATCAGCTATGATATTATTTCGTCCCTTAACAATTTTAGTTTCNCGTCAGTGTGTGGTACACGAGATAAATAATCAGCTATGATATTATTTCGTCCCTTAACAATTTTAGTTTCAAATTAAAAGTGCGAATTCCGTCAACGTTTAAAGACCTATGCCAACAACACGAGTGCCATATATGTGAAATATCTAAGTGATGCGTGATCTGTTTCGACTATAAATTTTATCCTGTATAAATACTGCCGAAAGTAAGTACAAAAATATTTGACCACTCCCAGTTCCTTTCTGCCGTCGACCAACTTCTCTCGTTTTATGCCAGTGATTTTGACGCGTAAGCTATAACAAACCGTCGACCCTGGTGGTCTTCCTGTAATAGTGCTCCGCCAACAGCTGTTTTGGACGCATCACAAACTAAGATTGCTTTCCTGTTATCTATAAAGGGTGCTTGTACCGGAGGTGAAGTTATAGCTTTCTTTCACTGCAAAACCCCGACTGTTGTGGAATATCCCAGTAGAATTTTGTGTCTTTTTTTTGTTAATTCCGTTAGAGGCAGCGCAATTTTCGAGTAGTCACTAATAAATTTTCGTAAGTAAGAAGTGAGTCCCAGAAAGGATCGTAATTGTTTTACCTTTATGGGTGGCGGTGTGTTAACTATTATTTAAATTTTTTCTGGATCTGGCGTTAGTTGATGCCCTAGTATTTTTATTTCTTGGGATGCAAATTATATTTTAGTGGATTAAGTTTGACCCCAAATTCTCTCATGCGGACAAGTAGTTTTTCAAGATTACGAATGTGCTAATGAAAATCATTTAGTATTACAAATATATCGTCCGCATAACAGATTAGTGACTGCCATCTGAGGTCCCCTAATACTGTGTCGACAAATTCCTGAAAAAACTTAGGGCTGCTTTCCAATCCCTTGGGTAATCTACGGTATTGAAACAATCCTATGTGGTCTATAGCAAACGCCAATTTATATCGATCTTCTGGCTGAATGGGAATCGCATAAAATCCGTAAAACATATCTAAACATGTAATATACGTCGTATTTAGGAGGATTTGCAGAATATCGTCCGATCGTGGCAGTGGATAATTTTGGTCTGGAATGAAATTATTAAGTCTCCTGAAATCAGTTACCATCCGTATGGTCCCGTCCTTTTTCGGTACGACTAGACACGGAGCGGCATAAGGACTTGTTGATTTTTCGATTATGTTAGCCTCTAACATCGCTCTGATTTGTATTTGAATAGCTTCTCTCCTTGAAGGGGCTATTCTGTACGGTTTGCAATGTACGAGTTTGGTGGTTGTTAAATCAATTTGGATGTGATATTTTCGTGTTTTAGTTAATTCTGTAATCTTAAACGTGAATCTGTCTTTATATTTTTGTAATAGCGTTTGAAATTTCTCTTTTTCCTCTAGGTGTAAAGCTGTATTTATGTTTTCATACGGTAGTTGGTGGTCGTCAGGCTCTAAATTTTGCATTTGTTGGATTGTGTTGAAAAAGAAAAAACTATTATCGTCGTCCAGATCAATAAATGGTACTGTAATGATTTTGTCATGCATATTTCTAAGTGTTGCGACTTTCGCAAACAAATCTGGGATTAAACGGTGTTTAAGAATAAAGTCACACCCTATTAAGGCGTCAGCTTGAAGGTCATAAATGACTAGAAACCCATGTGTGCCCTTCAGTTTGGAAAGTTAAATTTATATAGTAGTGAGGGGATGGTAGTTCGTCTGTCGCTGCCATTATTTTAAAGGGTTGTGAGAGTGGTTTTAGTTTATGACTTCCTACCATGGTGGCCGCTATGCATGACTTGGAACATCCTGTATCAATTAAAAATAAAAACGCGATGTCCATCGTGGTAATGATGATTTTCGGTCTGGCACCTACGTTCTCTGTGATTTTCATGATTTCTATGTGGACTGGCTTTTTCGCCTTGTAGCTGGTCTGTTTTGTTTCTGTACGGTGGTTTTTCACACTCAACGTCTGTATATTATGTTCTCTAAATTTGCTGTGGTTCGCGTATGCCTGCTTACCTACAGTGCGTGAACTGTGTGGTTTAGTAATTGTATGTTTTCCTTGAAAACTTTGAAACCTACGAAGCATGTCCGTCTGCCACTCAATACCTTTCTTGGGAAACATTGGGCATATGGCAGAACGATGTCCCTCGTAGAAACATAACGGGCAGGTATGTGCGAATTCGTTCTGCGGCCCGTATTTTACCGCGGCATATTGCCGTACTACTTTCTGCGCTGGACCTTCTTGTGTTACATTTTCTATGTGCTGTGGATGATTTTGTCTTCTGTTATGTAGTTCCTTATTTGGAACATTATGAGGGGGGTACGGAGCTGGTTTACCGTCCAGTTTCTAAAAGTCTCTTCTTTTGTTAACTACATGTGGTACCTGCTCTCGGATGTTAGTTTGATACTGTAGCGAATATCGCCTTCTTTCAAATTCTATTTTACACGGTTGTCGTGGTCTGATAGCCCGACTTGCATATCTGTTACCNTTCTATGTGCTGTGGATGATTTTGTCTTCTGTTATGTAGTTCCTTATTTGGAACATTATGAGGGGGGTACGGAGCCGGTTTACCGTCCAGTTTCTAAAAGTCTCTTCTTTTGTTAACTACATGTGGTACCTGCTCTCGGCTGTTAGTTTGATACTGTGGCGAATATCGCCTTCTTTCAAATTCTATTTTACACGGTTGTCGTGGTCTGATAGCCCGACTTGCATATCTTTTACCTATCGGTGTCAATATGCTGTGGTCTGACCGAAAAAAAACATGTTGTACTAGGCTTACAAAATTGACTCGCTATGTGCGCATATGTGTGCCTTGGCTTGTCCCCTTGTTGGGGTTGAAGTGTGCAGGGTATATAGGAGAAAACTACATCCCGTACTCTCAGTTTTTTTTAATTGTTAAAGATTTTTGCGTGAGGCCTAGAATAACGTCAATACATGAGTGGTTGGGGGCAATAGTATGGGTATGACGGTGCTGAGATGTGGAACGGCTACGGTGGAACTTGAAACATGGACGGCGCGTTCATCGCGGGCGCGCTGTATGTATGAAAACGTCTGGGTTTTCTGTAATTTGCTTCTCGTGTTTGCCGTTCTAGTAGAGCTGTGTTTTGTTGGGCACGGGGTGTTTCGTCTACCCTATTGTTATCTCGGGACACCAATAGTTTACTAGTTTCCCGAGATTGTATTGTTCATGACTTTAAGTTTATCGACTATCGTTGGTGCTAAGGAATTCCAGAGAATTTCTATAATTTCCTCCTCTGACATGTTGTTTTTAACCTTATTGGCGAGAAAAATGATTTCATGTACATGTGGGGTTGCGGATTCATGAGGCTCCTGTCGCTTTTCGTACAAATTTCTTTTATTTTTAGCGAGGTTTTCTACAGTCGAAAAAAAACTGGTCAGTTGACGCGTAACTCTTTCCCATGAAAGTAAGTGTGGCTCTGTTTGATTTACAATATTTTCATATACACTTTTTGGTGAGCCTACAAGATATATTAGCAATCGTTTAATTTTTGTTTCCTCATCCCACTGGTTAAGGTCGGCCCCTATTTCAAATTTCTTAAAGAATTCCGAAATGTCTTCCTCCTGTGTACCATGAAAGTTTTCGATCGGTACTGGTTGTTGTATTATTAAAATAAATTTTAGTATTTCCGCCATGTTTGTGTGCGTTTGTCTTGCTCTCGGATTAGCTGTTAAAACGATAAAAAAATTTTTAGTGGAGATTGCCGGTTTGAATAACTAGTCATGTAATTACTTGTGACCATGTTTCATTGTGTATGTAAGCCACACGTTCCCCAAATATAATAATCAAGCCGAATAAGCAATTTATCTCCAAGCACATGCAACTACTAAACCCAACTACTGGTTAGTGCAGGAAGTATACTGCAGAAAATGATAATAAATGAGTAATCCTAAGAGGGTGAGTGGGAAGGGGATATAGGAGGTGGGTTTGACTCGCTTGCTAGTCGATTGGTAGGGCTCAGAAAGCGCCTCCACCATTTGCTATTAGCCTGGGCGGCTCAAAACACTCTTAGGAAAGGTTAAGTTTAAGGAAAACAGGATAAACTCAGATAATTAAAAAGGACAGCTTGAAATTATTAATAAAGACTTTACTTTCTCTAATATTGGAAGAGTATACAGTGATATTCAAATAAAGTTAAGTACAACGGAAGTGAAAGGGAAGTACTTAAGAAAGGTTGTCAGTTAAGAAGGAGGATCACATATAAAGGAAGGGAACTTACCCCAGCCTCGCACCCGGACCCTCTGGCGGAAGTAGCAGAAGGAACAGCCGCTGTCTGGTCTGATGTTCGTAATAGATGACGCAGGTCCTGGTCGTTGACGTCTATTTCACACTTCTCGCCCCACCACGTGAACGTGACGAACTTTGCTCTGATTGGTTCTCTTATTGCTTTGGAGGCGGGCTGTTTCGGTTATTGTGTTACCATCCTGAAATGCTCTTGGATCAGCATCTTCACTGTTGCCGGGCGTCTTGTGTGAATGCCCCGTCGGCTTGCTGCAACAATCCTTAGTCTGATGTTCTGATACTCAAGCAGTTTTGTGGCTTCTTCGCGCCATTATTCTGTCGTAGCTGCAATCGTTTTGTCTTGGCGTTGGTGAACTCTGTGGCGCCTTTTATTAGGTTTTGCTTGGTCAGGAAGTTTGAACGGCACCAATCATAACAATATACACTGGAGAGCCAAAAAACTGGCATAGGCGTGCGTATGCAAACAGCGGTATGGAACCAATCAGACTAACGTGATGTGGTCGGCAGCGCCTATATAAGACAACAAGCGTCCGGCAAAGTTGCTAGATCGGTTACTGGTGCTACAATGGCAGGTTATCAAGATTTAAGTGAGTTTGAACGTGTTGTTATAGTCAGTGCACGAGAGATGGGACATAGCATCTTTGAGGTAGCGATAAAATTTGGATTTTCGCGTACGACCATTTCACGAGTGTACCACGAATATCGTGAATCCGGTAAAACATCAAATCTTTGACATTACTGCGGCCGGGAAAAGATTATGAACGAACGGGACAAACGATGACTGTCGAGAATCATTAAACGTGACAGACATGCAACCCTTTCTCAAATTGGAGCAGATCGGATTTTTGGACTGCCCTGCAGGATTAATTGTGTGAATAGCCTCCTGCATACCTTCAGACATTAGCCGAGTCCATGCCACGTCATTTTGTGGCACTTCTGCGTGCTCGGGGGCCCTACACGATATTAGGCAGGTGTACAATTTTTTTTTGGCTCTTCAGTATGTATAAATATATATATATATATCATATATATATTTATATAGAATGTACTCAGAGTAAAAAAAAATCACCAACCGTATTACGACCATGAAATGTATTGATGAAATATTTCTGTAACTTCTTTAAATGCAAAGAAATTATTTACAGAATAACACTCATAAGTAACCCAGAAAATACAGTAAAATTGCTTACAATGCCTAAAGAGTATAAGAATCGGTTTTTCCCAAGTTTCGGATGCTACACAGACAACTGCCCATCCCTAAGACGATTGATTAAATCCTCCACTGATCTTGTGTTACATCGTGCGTAAATATGTTCCCCATCTTTGGCTGTGGATATTACGTGCACGTTCAGACTTTAAAGTCCATTCCGAAGCCTTTCTGAAGTTCTGTTTTCATGCAAACAAAATTAAGGACAATGAACCACTTTCATACGCGTATTTCTTAATAACACGCCTATTTACATTATTTACAAATAAAATATGGGTTACCGTTCAATTAAGCCAATAAATAAATGATACATTATGATACACGACACCATCAAATACATTTGGTGATTTTTCAAAAAACTCACAAATAGAACTGCGTTTCAATGTGAAATTCATTAAACGTTGGATTTACAGTATTTGTATATGCACTATAAAAACCATAGTTTACAAACGGTACTTTTATTGAGAGATGTAACATATTAAGGAGCCTGCCTACCTGAGCTAAGTTATTTTATGCTTCTTGACGCCGCATTTATTTATGTTCCCAAAAATTACTTTAAAAAAAAATATAGATGATGGCAAATATTAGTGGACAATGACAATGTTACAAGCACGATCGTATTTTATTTAAATATATGCATAAATAAAAAAAATAACACAAATCTAATATTGTTCGGTTACTCTGTCCTTAGAACATGCAGTGTTTTCGTGTACGNATAAATAAAAAAAATAACACAAATCTAATATTGTTCGGTTACTCTGTCCTTAGAACATGCAGTGTTTTCGTGTACGGATTAATACATATATAAATATATATATATATATATATATTTATATATGCACATAAGGCACGACTTTATTGGTTTCTTTATGAATCTTGTTTTTTATATTTAAATATTAGTGAACATTACATGTTGCGGGGAAGGAGAAGGAAGCCTATGATGTCAGCCGATTTGATTATCCCAAATTCAACTAGTATTTTCCTATTCCTACCATTAATACATAGTTTACGAGAAAATAAGGTGGTTGGAGGGGAAGTCGACCAACCAAAATGCCTGGTCAAAATCGTTAACTTATTTTGCACATATTTGCTGACAAATAATTAAGACTGGAAGGAGGGGAAGTTGGCCAGTGAAAATGCTATAATAACTAGAGGTACTATTTCCTTTGTATCAATCCGTGCCTCCTCATCAATCGGCTAGGTTATATTAAGGATGGAGCGTGCTGAAATCTCTTACTCCGATATCAAGGCTTCCCGTCTGCATATCAGAGTACCTTTCACCTTCGCCNGATGGAGCGTGCTGAAATCTCTTACTCCGATATCAAGGCTTCCCGTCTGCATATCAGAGTACCTTTCACCTTCGCCGCCATTTTGCATTTAGTGAGACAGTTTGAGGAATTACAGTCACCTTCCAGTTTTGTTTCAGGTAATTGCTCGCGAATATATGTTTTATGTTGAAGTAAAGGTTTATTAACTGGTTAAATTAATTTTGGCTACGAGCTCCTTAATTTTAAAATAAATATATGTTGCAGTTACTTGTTTATTAGTTTGGCAATGAGCTCATTATTATTTTTTAAAAAAAGTTTTTAGGGAAACAATTTTTAAATAAAATTGTTTTGTGTCCTTACTGAATGTTGCAATTCAAAGTTATTCATGACGTTTATTTTATTTTGTGCAGTGATTGGCAGCCAGTACGAAGGTGCTTTGCCAAAGGTTCGTGCTTGGCCTGTCAATCGACATTGAAGCAAGTTAGCGCCGACTGTCAATTCTCGCGTTTTGCAAATTCTTTTGAAAGTAGTTAATAGCACCGATAAGATTATTAAAAGTAATGCCTTATTTTTTAACGCGCATTGATCCTTTGTAGGCCTTCGCTGTCAGCGGTCAAATGTTGTGACAATTCGTGGAGTTGCTGATTTGTCGTCCTGCGGTCCTGTCTGTACGGCCGTAAGGAAAACACAGCATCTTCCTTCGCGGTATTAGAAGCAGTGAGTGATTCTGACCAGGTGAAAATGATTTTGTGTATGTTTTTTTAAATATAATTATTTACATTATATGGTAAACTTGTGTCCAGATGAAGTAACTTCCGTGGTAGGACGTCGGAGATTACTCTTTTGTCCAAGTAAGATAGTCCGATTCACGAGAGTCCCTAGCAACGCAGCCAATCGTTACTAGGCATTATACTGCAGTCTTCCTTTTCTTCTTCTAGTATGTAACTCTGCTGTCAACATGCTAAACTGTGCCTGAGGATTTTAACTATACTCTAGGACACTAAATTTTGAAGAAATATTTTTTTTACGAGTAAAAAAATATTTTCATTTATAAATCATTAATTTTCCCATAGATTTTAATATATAATGACACATGCTAAACCAACACACTAGATTATCGCATATTTAAAAAGAAGTAACATAACTGTTAAATTATTATTTCGTAATTTTCTNCTAAACCAACACACTAGATTATCGCATATTTAAAAAGAAGTAACATAACTGTTAAATTATTATTTCGTAATTTTCTAATATATTTTGTGATATCAAAATTATGTAATTTAGATTTTATACAATATTGCTACATAGCTAATCGCTTAACGTACACATTAACATTTCGCAAAATAATAAATTTGTGTTGTAAAACGTATTTACGAATTTTTTTTATACAAGTCTCACTCCTATGTAAAGAATTTCAGTATATCCATGGCACAAGAAACACCCAATTATTAAAACAATTGGTTTATCAGCAGCAACTAATAGCATTGTCCAAGGAAAGGTATTGTCTGTGTTGGTGCTAGTTTTTTGACATAAACAGCAACGACTATGATTCTACTTATTCTGCAACATGCCAAACGTGAGCGAGTATATTCGTGATAATACATTAAGGGGTTAANCTATGATTCTACTTATTCTGCAACATGCCAAACGTGAGCGAGTATATTCGTGATAATACATTAAGGGGTTAATTGGCGGCAGGGTAGTTTTGTATACTCCGGCTTTGTTTGCAAATATTTATTTGTTTTCATTATTATTCTATATAGAAACATTATATTTCTCCTATATAAATTTAATTAACATGTGTGCTTGTGCGACATTATTTTATCGCCGTCATCGCCACTTTGTTTAACGGTGAGTAGAAGTTCCAACCATCATGAAGTGGTTTTGAATTACTTGGTTCATGTTCATAAATACTGTTCCGCTCTCGTATTTTCATTTTTCACATGCATACCTTCGATGGTGTAAGTGGAGGTATGTACATGCAAATTAATATTTAATATTTACTTGCGACAAATGGTTACCTCGTAATGAAATAATCACACACTTTTAATTGGTAATACAAATAATTTTATGCTTGAAAAAACCCATACACATCTTACACGTAAATATATATAATACTACATAATCACACGAATATCTTAAATATAGGTAATGATAATTGAATATATATCACAAATATTATTATTTAGAAGAAAATAAGAATAATAAGAAAAATAAGAATGTGATATAATACATTGAACTTATAAATATTAACTATTTAAACCTACGCACACACATATACTCTTATATCATATCTGAATTGGTTGTGTGTGTATCATATAAACATTTCAATGTGTCTACAGCATTCAAAACCCTACTTTCCCAGACTGCTCCTATATCCTAGTAGCCTAAAGCGTTTGCATGCTGACTCAAGGTTCGGCATTTCGATCCCGCCCTCCTTCACACGATATTTTGATATCTACGAAAATTAAATAAAAAGCAGCGTGCATTTTAGCTGTCATCTTCATAAACAAATATGGTAGTCGATCGACTGGTGCGTCCCCTAACAACAGCCGATGTAAACAATAGACAAGTGGAAACGAGATAGCAGAGAAAATAACGGATCNTACTGCTCCTATAGCCTAGTAGCCTAAAGCGTTTGCATGCTGACTCAAGGTTCGGCATTTCGATCCCGCCCTCCTCCACACAATATTTTGATATCTACGAAAATTAAATAAAAAGCAGCGTGTATTTTAGCTGTCATCTTCATAAACAAATATGGTAGTCGATCAACTGGTGCGTCCCCTAACAACAGCCGATGTAAACAATAGACAAGTGGAAACGAGATAGCAGAGAAAATAACGGATCNACTGGTGCGTCCCCTAACAACAGCCGATGTAAACAATAGACAAGTGGAAACGAGATAGCAGAGAAAATAACGGATCGCAAAAACAAGATGGCGGACGAAAAAAAATTATGGACGGAAAGAAGATGGCGGCTGTGACGTCATTCAATATTGTGGATTCAAGATGGTGGCCGAGCCATCGAGATACAGCCCCAAGCCGTTGCCCTCGGATCGGCATAATATACCTAATAAACTACAGCATTTTAACATGAATTTTCACTTATTAAATTATTTCACGTTTAATTACTATCTACAAGTAATTATTTTGTATAATCAAAACAATTTTAGTCTACATCCTCCCTTCCTCTATAATTTGATCTGGAGATGAAAATAATTCTTCTATTGAATGTTATCATAAGTACTTTATGTAAAAATAATATCAATTTCCTGTATTACTTACGGAAGTGATGTAATTTTTGAGACCAGTATCGAGATCCTGGGTACGACCAACGAAAGGCATTCATCGGACGGTTGTCCCACACATGGACTCATAACATTTTATCATTTGTACCATCAAAACATATCTCAATGTTTCTTCAGGAAAACGTTACCTGTGCACATAATCAAAATGTTACACTTGCCACAGGCGGAACTTAAAAATGGCATGCTTGCAAGCTATAGTTTCATTATAGCCAAGAGCTGACTTATAATTTTTAAATATATTAGTTAGTGGTTTTGGGGTACGGAATCTGTAAAAAGACGAGCAAGTGAGACACCAGAGATGCAACTATAGAACCAAGCAGCGAGAAAGTCAGTCTGCGGAATCCACCAGCATTTAAAGAAATATCTCTGCTGGAAAGTTGGTGTTGGAAATCTTTCAGCTGACCACGTGTTTTCTCGTCAAGTTGCGGTTCAAACAGCAGCTCCTCAGTAATGCGCATCGTGTTGCGCACTTCCTCGCCGACAGCTTCGCTCGACCAGACGACAGCGAGTATCTCAGTTACGTACAGGACCGGCCATAGTAAGTGCAAAAACATTATCTCGATGTTGAAATGATTTCCAAGGAAAACTGAATTTCTGTAGACGGCTATTGCCTTTTGCGTGGATCTAGTCACGACCGTAAAACTTGTCACTAAAATTAAGCAAACATTGATTCCAAACGAATCGTTAATGATAAATATTATATAAATCAACATCTCATATACTTTCTGTATTCTTAATATATCATCTCTTCTGCATGCGTGCTCGCTGTGACGAGAGACCTGTGAAAATGGCGTCGGAGATGAATTTTCTGATACACGAGTGCTGCGGCAGCGTTGTTCTGACGATATGTTCAACACTTCATGAAATGTGGAACTTATTATTTGCGGTCGTTCATTTGTTACACAACTCAAATTATCATTTAAAATACGAATACGGTGCTTTACTTGTCGTACCAAAATGGCGTAGTTCAGACCCATACAAATAATAACGGAATGTTGGATGCAAAAACCTAAATACAAAAGAAATATCAAGAGGTTTCTTTCATTCCACGACAGAAAAACTAAACCAACCTGACCAATCAAGAAAACGAAAGTTATTCTTAAGAATAAACTTAACCGCCTAGGATATTTTACGTAGTATTCATCGAAGCAGCCCAGTTGTTCATCCACCTCCATGAAAATTTTAATGATTTCCCTTCTAGATTTGTAGTTCAAACACATAGAGACATGACCTACGACACAGGACACTAAAATTGTCGCTGTATTGAGTAGGGAAAAGACCAATCCGGGATCTTTATTATTAAAAGTGGATAGTATGTTAGTCACTTTCCAGACTGATGTGCATATTTCCGCTACTATGAAAATCGCACTGTAAACAATCGCTGCAAAAGATCGCCTGAAGGTTACAGAAATCATGCCTGCGTCTTTTCTTCCACAGACTTGGAATACCTCGAGTCCAAATATCTTGCTTATGGTCCGTAATGGCTGGACAGAGGCAAGGAAACTGCCGCGAGGTTGTTCATCCATTGCTGCCTGTAACATAAATAAAATTGTTTTCCTTACGAAACATTATATTCAAATTAAAATACATACATATAAGTATAAACAAATACGACTTTATTTTCGCCGTAATAACCGATTCATGCATTTGAACGTAGTTTAATGTGGTTAAACAGTTGTAATTTATTATTTTTTGCGTATATGATAAAAACAGGGTAAAATAAATATACCATAATCCCATATTAGGACATATAATTTAAATAATTGTAAAGGTGTTTATCAGCGGAAATTATAAGTAACATATTTGTCACATAAAAGTTATTTTAAAATTTTTATGACAAACTATGCTACGTATATGTAGTGTCAACTGATACATTAAAAATATTAATAACTGTGGTATGCTGCTATTGTGTCATCTGATTGATGAGTGAAACTTATCTCTTTAATGAAGTTTATTTTTCTGAATCTGTCCCTGTCATTTGTATTCCAGCGCAGAAATTTAGTAGAGTCTTAGCAACAATAATTTTCTAGCGTTAAACTGGGGCTGTTTGAGACTGTGATTAATATATGAAACTAATTCTGATACTTAGCACCTAGAAAGTCCCACTGCATGTATAATTATTATTTTCGGGAATGGCAGTCGAGAGAAGACATCCCTTGTCCAGTTGTCAATTTGGTAACATTATTCCTAGTAGGATCGATGATTAAACACACCTTTAGATATAGGAATGCTATAAATTATTTACGTAAGTAAATTTCTAAGTGAAACATGCTGTCGTAACCATTTATTCATATTAGTATGTGATGGATGTGCAAAATCTGTTACATTCAACTACTTTTCTTACGGAGAGTAAGGAATTATTAGTAAGATTAATACTTTTATTTAAATAACCTGTTAGAAACTGGAAGGCCAGGATCATCGGTATACTATATAAAGGTAAACAATTGTCAAGTTCGCGGTCTTGAAGTACTTGGTGTAGCGAACTGTGGACTTGGGTACTGTGATAGATTCATTATATTCTCGCGCTTACTTTTCTTCTGTTCATATCGCTACTTTGCCTCACGGTGGGATGAGTGTTTAGTTCAATACTCGGTGCAGGTATTCGTATTTTAAAATTCGCAGAAATTCTCTATAACAACCTATATTTTGATTATAGAAAACGAAGTCAATTTCACAGCTACGTTAAGTGTACTACAATAAAAAAAACGCCGATTTATTACATTAAGCGAGCTGTCTCTCCTACTCATTTATGACATACTGCTAGACAGCCATGACAAATGAAACGGCACACGTATACACACACGACGTTTATTCAAGGTAGTCACTCACTTAAAAAAACCTATGAAAGAAGGATTACATTTATAATACTGTGGCCATGTAGTAAACTCAAGAAATCGTATGTTGAAAACCGATATTAAACAAAGAAAAAATTAAGAAAATGTAAATAAATGTTTGGCGAAGGCAACGTCTGGTAAATTTAAACATACATTTAGATGAACGGCCAAGTGGCGACCAAAATGTTCCACTTCTTTCTCTAAAAGACAAAGATCATCAATTTTAGGCACAAAGATTTTCTGAGTCGATGCAACTGAACACACAGTATTTTTTTACTGGCATACAAACACCTGCCATAGTGGATCACGTGCATGCAAAAGATTTAAATTACGGTGCGAACAAATTTCATTTAAATAATGCAAAACGTTTTGGTTTTCGACAATTACAAAATATATAACGATGTAAATGTCAAAATAATTCAAATTCTCCGTAGTCGAAATATTTCATAGAGTTTGAATGTATCGATATATTAAAAGATTTCTGTTTTCTTTTAGTTTTTAAGTTAAATATGTGCTAATTCATAAATATTAAACTCAATGTTATAAATTATTAAACGTTTCTTTAGAACTATTGGTTTTAAGAAACACAATATAACTAAAGTTAAATAATTGGCTTATTTTCTGCGCCGAGTAGAATTAAAGCATTTAAAATCATAGTTCCATACACAAAACAAATTTCAAATTCCAGCATAGTACATTTTAACGTGAAAGCCGTCCATTAACCAGCCTTATGGCATTAAGAAGAAAATGTTTGAAGTAAGATTTAAAAATTATAATAATTTCAATTAAATAGTTTAGAGAGATGGTAAAAAAATGTATTTTTAAAACTTTTTTTGCAGATAGGTAAGTTCTAAGAGCACTCAGTGTCTTTATATAAATGACAGTTCTAAGGATCATAAATTACTAATAATCACACACCCAGCGATCATATTTTACAAATTAAATAACTTATTTCCTTCTGTGTGTGCGAAAATACAACATGTTTATTTTTAATGTCTCTATTGGAAACTGACGTTATTATAATTTAATGAAAAAACTCCATGGAGAAATTCTGTTTTGAACTAAGCATTTTTTGCACAATTAATTTAGTTATTTAGCGTTATATAAAATTGTGTACGAGGATTCGATTACTAAAAACATCCATCAAATATCAAACATGAATATACCTCTTAATGATATCTCAGCTAAATGACATTTTCATATTTCATAATTAAAATTATTATTATAAAGAAATAATTTACGAGGTTTTAAACATAACGTATATTATGTGTGCGAATTTTTGTCAATGTTAAGAAATAATGATTTATTATAAGGAGGGTTTACAGCAAACGTAAAATACATAAATACAAGTAGCAGTTGATTATCAATTAAACGTAGATAATATTTTATTTATTTTAAAATTACAATTTAAACTACAGTGGCAAAACGTTATGAATAAATAATCTGAAGCAATCATTATCCTTATATACGAAAGGATTTTTCGACAAGATGGTTTGTGCCGCAAATATTGTTTAAATATTTTGATTTATCGTAAAAAGAAACTTTCGAAATACAATTTAAATATATGATATCGTAAATTAATGCTTAAAGTGGGAAATGTAGCACGTATGGTTAAACGTGGAAACACAATGAATAATTACTTTTGAAATATAAAATTATTAAGCAACTATACCTTAAATCCATAAATATCATTCTTGGAAAGGATACTGGTAACTAAAAATCAGCAAATATTGTAAGTGCAGGGAGATTTCGTTACCTTTTCAAAGCAAATAAAAGATACGCCTAATTTAACTGTTTCGTAAACCAAACGAATACATTGAAATCGCATGTTTTATAACAAATGGAACTACTGCTAATGATTCAAACCTTATTTAAAATTACGCGAAATACATTAATTCCGTGTAATTTCTGTTGCGCGATTTACATACCAGTGTTAAACATCAGTTAGTGCGCACAGAAATTCTGTCTTCAATATCTGTCCAGGCAAACACTTTGCGTCTAGTACTGTTGGATTTCCTTCGCCGAGTGAAAAGGCCCGTACAAAGAAACCATTATTTTCAACAATTTTCAAAACACTTATCCAGGCTTGGAAAACAAACAAGCGCATGGCAGGAACAACGCCTTCCGCTCGCTTGACACCTGCGTCACAGTGTTTTAACAGCAACTTCTCTGGCGCTAGCGTTCCACGTTTTTGTTTACATTACGTCCGCCGTCATGTCCGTTGCTAATGTTCAACATGGGGAGGGGGTTAAAACTAGGACACTAAATTTCCGAACTAAAATGAGAAGAACAAAATATTATTTCTAGGTATTTTTGGGAAATTCTAATATTTTTAAATACATAGAAACTGCATATGGGTTACCTTGTGTCAAGATCAAACTGTTGCCTTAGGGAACTCAGCTTGGCTTGTCTGTACCGAAATACCCTAATTTGTACATATAAAATGTTAGACAATGATATATATACAATTTAAAAATATCAAAGTTTAAAACTTCAAAACCATTAAACGTCATTGCACGTTAATAAATAAGAGAGATCTTTACCTAGGAGATTTGGGATAAGGAAACTGCAGAAAAACAAATAAGTAAGATGTCACAGAGGCAGCCAAACAACCGTACAGTGAGTATGTCAATCGGCGGAATCCGCCTACATTTAATGAAATGTCTCTGCTGGAAACCTAATTCCGGAAATATTTCAACTGGTCCAGTGTCTCCTGATCAAGTAGCGGTCTCAGCATCAGTTCCTTAAATATGTCTGGCGTGTTACAGATTTCCCTGTCAAGAGCTTTGCTAGATACTATGATAAAGAGTGCCTCGGTTGCGTAAATAAATAAACCTTAAAAAAGGCCTCCACATTATACTGATATTGTGACTATCTTCACGGAAAAGTGAAATTCTATAGAAGTTCATTGCCCGCTGAGCAAAGTTAATGGTGAATATAATTCTTGTAAGAAAAATTAAAAAGACATGAACTCCAAACGCATCGTTAATTTAAAAAAAATTAAAATAAACATTTTTCTTCAATTTTTTGGACTTAAGTTAAATCTTTCCTTCCACAAATGAACTCTGTGTTCAAGGATGTCTGTAAACGTGTTGTGGTTGCAGATGTATTTAGTGATGTCTGAGCATTACAGCTGGGTTGTCGAAATGGCATAAACGGGACGTCTTCATGAAATGTAGAAATCATTTCCGGCCACACATCAGTTACAAAATTCAAACTCCAATTTAAAACCCTTGTACGATGTCTCACCTGCCGTATCCAAACAGCGTAGTTCAACACCATTGATAAAAAAATGAAATGTTGGACCTGATAACAAAAAATCATTAAAAATTAAATCCCCGGCCTCTTATAATATGGTGACCAAACCATCAAACCATATAGAACAATCAAAAGAGCAAAAGTTATTTCCAAGGAATAAGTTATTCGCCTAGTAAACTTCAGGTAGCATTCGTTGAGACAGCCCAAAAATTCATCCGACTCCATGAAAATTTTAATGATTTCTCTCCTATTTTCGTAGTTAAAACATATAAACGTGACCAACAAGAGAGGCGATTGTAAGTGAAGCCATTGAAAGTAAGGCAACAATAAAACAGATCTTTGTCATTAAATGTGGACGATATGTTCTTTACTTTCCACACAGATACGTACATTTCCACTGCTATTAGAAGAGCAGTTTAGGTAATCGCTGCAAATAAAAGTCTGAATCTTATTACAATTATTCTTGCATCCCTTCTCACACAGACGTCTAATGTCTCGATACCAGATATATTACAGACAATCCGTAATAACTGAACAGGAGAATGGATATCGCTTTTATATTGTCTATCCATTGCTGCCTGCAACAAAAGAACAATATATTATATTTTATAAGAATATAAATTTTTGCCTCTGGCACAAACACATGATATTAAGAGCAGCCACATTTCTCAGCTCTAATAAATATCCCCACCCCAATCTTTATTGTCTCTCCTCTATCTCCTCCCACTTCTACAATCACTCCCAGTTTTTATTGGCAGTTAAGTTTTTCCATTACCTACTTCTACACATATGATATTCTCTTGGTTTTACCTCATACCCGATACACTCCACTCGCCTTTCTCCCTCCCGTTTTCTCTCATCTTCGCTCCACATACTCACAGCTCTCCTCAAAGCTAACCCCCTACCCTCGCTCCATTTAATGTATCCTGTTTATCTGTAAGTATTTATTCAGTCCACCTCACTGTGGAGGGCGAGGTAAACTAAACACCACTAAATACTAACCAATTATTTTCCCTCGCTCAGTCTCATCACTATCGCTCACTGTTTTCAGAATTTTCCGCCAGAGCGCACTAGTGGGGAAAGTAGTTAATGTGAACAAAGTCGACCCACTTTGCAGTTCCTCGTCCGGTGCGAGAGGAGGACTACTCTCTCTCTCTCTCTCTCTCTCTCTCTCTCTCTCTCTCTCTCTCTCTCTAAAACACACTCTCTCTCGTCCCTCGTCTTTTTTAGAATCCATTCCCATACCGACGTCAATTACCATACCACTCATTCTAGTCGCATAATCTATTCCGACCCTATCAGTTATGTTGAGCACAGCGACCCTACAGAACTGACCGGCCAGACTGTATTTAGCTGATTATTCCCTCTTCGATTTATTTCTGAGTTCATTAGTCACTGTCACGATAAAATCTTTTTACCATGATGTGTTCCAATTCAGTAATCTCCTAATTTCGCTCAGGGTGCAGTTGCGATTTGCTTGTATTGAACCTGAAATAGGCAATTTTTTCTGTGTTTGGGCCCGAAGAGCCTACCAATTATTCCCCTTAATTAAATGCTTTGTTCTTTTAGAATAAGACAAACATTGTTATTTCATACCAAAAAAATAATAATTTATTTCGTAAAAAATTCAAACATATTTGAAATTTTGTTGGGGTAGAGATTATGTGTGTACGTAAGAAGCCTGAACTTAAGCGCTGCGACGAGCGAGACGCGGTGTGGGTTGAGCTATAATGAATTGCTGAGACTGATAAAATATGAAGTACCACATGGAGACTGGTGGCTGATGGTCAATTGCGTTAGATTTTTAGGTTTATTATAAGGTATGATTTATGAGGTGTTTTCTTTGTGGTACGTTTTTCGAGGTAGGATTTAAAAACATGTTTTTGGTGTATGTTATTGAATTATGATAAATGTGGTACGATTTTTGAAAAACGGTTATTGAGGTATGGTTTTAGATGTATAATTATTGAGGTATATGTTGAGGCATGATATTTGAGGACTGTTTTGCCGTTTAATTTTTGAGGTATGGATTTTGAGAAATAATTTTTGAAGAATGATACCTAATGTATGATTTTTGAGTTATGTTTTCGAGGTATATTTCTGATAAATGTTATTAAGGTATGATTCCTGAGGAGAGTTTATAGTGGAAAATTTTTTTTGTAAGGTTTTTGAGAGAATTTTTTTTAAGGAATGTTTTTGGAGGAACGTTCTTGAGAAAACATTTTGAGGAATATTTTGGGGGAATATATAGGAGGAATGTTCTTTAGGCATATTATTAAGGGATGTGTTTCAAGAATAATTTTGAGGAAGCGTTTTTCGAGGAATCTTTTTTAAGAATCTTTTTAAGAATGTTTTTGAGGATTGTTTTTGTGGAATGATTTTCGAGGGGTGTTTTTCGAGGAATGTATTTCGAAGAATGTTTATGAGGAGGGTTTTTTTGAAGAATGTTTTACATAAATGATTCGTTAGGAATATTTTTTGATAAATATTCATCATCGGGGTGTTGAGAGCTGATGTGGGCGAAACGAGATTAATATGGAGCAGTACCAGAATACAAGTAGAAGGACTCGGGAGTTCTCCAAGAAAACTTATCGGCGAGCAGCAATAACCCGCATAATTTCCATATGCGGAAATCTGAGAACGAAGAAGCAGTTTGTAGAATGTACTGGTCTTGAACCGGCCACCTGCTTTCCGTAATAAGTGTGCTGAGGTAACGATGCTGTGCAAGTGATCATGATGGGTGCCGACTGCTCTTATGTTGCATCACGGAAGAGGTCATTGTTGTAAAAAGGCATCCAAGCGGTTTTCTCTTAGGCCTGAACTGATGTGCATATTTATATTTCCGCAGATTGCAGTAGCCCTTCTGACATGAGTAATATCCACATTACCTTTCAGTTTGTTTACTTCTACTAAACTTCCCACCATTTTCACTTTATCCTTTGTTACTAGCTGAAATAGTGCGTGTAAAAGTCTTCCCCTTGCTAGATGCTCAGAGGAAATACGCTGCAGTTTTGAGACACTGCCAAGAGAAAGGAAAACAGTTACTCAGAAGAGTTTTGGTTTAGCCAAAGAGAAAGTTTTATCCCCAGAACAACTTTTTGGGATGACGCGTACGCCCAGTGGGGCAGGGAGGTGGTTTTTTTCTCTGTTTTTTGTTATTTGAGCTATGATAACTTTAAATAAATCCACATATCGCATCCATGAACTATATAGTTTTATTTTCAAAATAAAATTATGTAAGTTATGGTCCATACGGTATAACAAGGCCACTTTCTGACAGTCAGTGAGTGCAACTTGATGTATACGAAACAAACAAAGTGCCATTTACAAAATCCTGTATCAGCTGATGCACGAACGAACAAAAGTTAAAATTACGGTGGCTATTCTGAGTGCAATGCCAATGCACATCTGAAAAGCAGAAAATACGCGGATAAGAAATAGTTCTTAGATTTATTAATACATTTATATTAACAAGGTCACAAAACAATGGTTGTTAGTGTTAAAAACTAAACTTCGTGATAATGTAGTTATGTATAGGTGTTCAAAATGAAATGTACAATAGAACGATATGACATGGAAACATTTTCTGAAGTTATGCTAACTTCAGAAAGCTTTTTCACGTCGTTTCATCCCTCTCCAACCTCGCTTTCAACACGTCCTTGATATTAATTCAAAAAGCATACATAAATATTGCATAATATTGTTAAATTATTTTTTTTATTATTTAACGAAACGACGCGAATTTGAAATATATTTCCCGCCAGTAATATAAGAACTATCAACTTTAAAAAATACGGTATCTGTTGACCAAACAAAGGTGTGCTCGAACTTCGCCGTGACGTGCTGTGCGCACTATCTGTCGGATATTATGCGAGGTATTACCAGCCAGCAATGAACCACTTTCCTGGGCGATATATAACGAATTTACAAACAGGTGACAATAGTTATATTTTTCCACGAGCTCTGCATAATTTTTAAAGTAACATATATTTAATGTACAACGATTTGGAGTACAAGTAATTAATATTCGGCTGGTATTCGTTCGTCTACGTAAATTATACGCCATATTGTTCTCTCGAAACCAATCTCCTTGTTTCTGTAGAAAGTGAGACACGCGTGAATAGTTTTTAAGCAATTCTAACGGTATTCCATGTCACATATTCCCAACTCGAATATATTAGCTATAACGTCCAAAGTGTGATAATAGATACAACAGACCGTCTCGCAAATGTTAACCCAAATTCACTATCTCGGACAAATTAAAAAAGAGTTAGCAAATATTTAATTATTTACAACATTTTATATTTTTACTTTAATTACCTACTTATTTTTTTAGACAGATGTCAGTCTAAAAATATCTTAAAATTTGTTTAGCGTACAGTGCAATGGCAAGTGGATTAGCTGACAGCGTGTTGATAAAAAATACAGCCTCGACTTGGCGGACAAGCTGATGGCGGAAGGATACGTAATCAGATGTAGTCAGATGTAAACAGTGGCGCTACTTTCGCAGGCCTGTAAGAAAGTGGCCTTCTTATACAGTATGGACTATAATTGCAGATGAGGACAAGCTTGTTTATTACGTGCACTAGAATTAAAGTTTTTTTGTTAATATATACCCCGAACCATACATTTTGTATGTTTCATTCTCATAACATATTATTGCTATACAGTGTGTTACAGTATTTTTCATACCTCTGCATACATACGTGGCTTTTTTTTTTTCGTTTCGAATATCTGCCTTTCGTTGAATGAAGCCAGTTTCTCAAAGTTGTATACGAGCAATAAGTTGCGTTATAATGGCGACATGATGATGTGGCGAACAAAAAGAGATTTTTCCCCCATACGGGCAAAAATGTGAAATTTTGTTCCAAGACCCGCTTTCGTTTTCGTTCGCGTAGGTATATTGACTGTGTAATGGAAGTTCACCTGATAATGGAATTTTATTTCGGGTTATTGCTGGGTATGGTGATAAACCACATTTTAGCATGTAAGGAACCACAGACCTAACATAGTCACATGTTTCGGAGGATTATAATTTTATGAGAAAAGAGTTCGCTTAATTTCCCACACTTATATGAGCCCCGATCTGTGTTCTGCGTACGACGAATCCTTTTGTGTTTTCGAGCACTTTGGAGGAATGCAAAGTGGGTGTCACAGTGGCGGCGCAGTTACTGAGGTATCGCCTTTGCAAATGTGATCAATAACGAGTATATAATGAAAAAATTCCACGTTACGATATTGTATTTTATGAGTTTGCATATCTATCCAGAGGCGAGCTGGACTGAACATGTGCCCCGATTTGAAGAGGATTTTTAATTTAGCGGGAAAGTTCACAGGTATTACTGGCGTGTTTTATAATACCCTGCAGGCCATTATTAAGGAACCGTCGAGCAGAAAATTACTTACTGGACTGAATGCCAAAAAGAAGAGGGACGAAGGTGAGAGAGTAGGTATACCTTCACCTCGCACACCAGACGACGAATTGCAATGCGAGTCTGCTTTGTTCACATTAATTACTTTCCCCACTAGCGCGCTTCGGTGTAAAATGCTGTGCAAACATTGAGTGTTAGTGATAGGAGATTAAGCATGGGCGAATAATTGGTCGGACTGTAGTGGTTGGGATGGTGGTGGTGGTGTGGGGGACAGTACACATTCAAATACCCAATGATGAAAAAGCTAGAATGTTTGTAGCTCGGGAAGGGGGTTGCCTTGAGGAGGGCTGGGGGTGTGTGGATCAAATGTTTGAAAAATAGGCGAGAGGAAGGTTAGGGGAGGGTGTTCGTATATGATATAAAACAAATAAAATATCCGATGGGATTTAGGGAATGAATGGGGTATTTTAATCTGCCAATACAAACTGGCTGAGCTGGGAAGGGGGGGGNATTGGAGTAGAAGTACTGAATAATTTAAGGCTATGGAATGGAGTGTAATGGGTTAAAGCGGATATGATTCATCAGCCAATTACAATTTGTGGTGTGTGACTTAGTAACCAGAGAATAAATAGTGGTGGGAGTCAGTCGCGTGCTGGTCTTCATGCTGGGAGAATATGTGGAGTGCCATATTTTTTTAACCGTGTACCTCCTGTGTATATATCATAAAATGTTTTTTTCGGCTATTTTTTATTTTATAAAATAACATATCTTTTAAAATATTCTTTACAGTTTTAAACCCCTTTCCAGATTTTTTTTTAATTTTTAACATTTTTTTAAAACTTTTGAAACTTGTTTTGTAATTCATGGTAGTTCAGTGAATGGGTACGAGGCCATGGTAAAGGTCACGACGTAAAGATAACCATATATATGCCAAAGTCACGTGGATCCAAGATGGTGGTCTGGTGATGTCACAACATGCACCTGGATGGCACCTGGTACCATCTCGGATCCCCTTATACCCGAAGGAATGTTTTCCTTCTACTCAGGAAAATATTAAGTTCCATGCATTAAAAATATTCTTAGTTTCGTTTTGGTTTAACTATACGGTCGATTTAAGAAGTTAGAATATATTAAGAATATCTATTAACACATTACTTCATGATCCATATTATAAACGCGGCCATGGAATGAATGCATGCAACGTTTTCAGGTGTACTCTTAAAATATTTTAGTACGGGAGACACAATCTGTTTAGACTACTTTGTAAAAAAATCTAGAAATGTAAAATAAATTTTTTTTAGAAACAAGTATATTTTCATAGTACTACATTACCAATGATTCAGTTCTACATCTCCAACAAGTTTATGAGTGTAAAGTAAATAAATTAAAATTGCCTTTTTGTTTTAGTATAAACATTGTTTCCAATCATTCTATGACACACGTATTAACATCTTTAAAATGAATATTATTTTATATAGGGCTGTTTTGTCAGCAAAGCGAACATATAAATCTTTACAAAAATTTCAGATCGTTAGAAAAACTTTTCTATGACATATTTGAAGTATGCAGGTAGAAACCAAAAATCTCAGTCTAAAAAAAATTTATATATATTTGCATCCAGAAAATTTGGCTGGTGAGATTTTCAGGTGTAAACAATAAACCAATATCAGAATTTTATAAAAAATATAATTTTGTCACAACTTGAAGACAACATAAACCGAGAATTTTTCTTTGCTGTCGTTATATAGATTCATCACTCTAAAAAGGGAGATGATATCAACTAACATATTTACATAACAGTAGCAGTTGACCGATTTTCATAGAAGATAGATTACCTTAACTTTTGTGCATTAAAAATTAGCCACTATTCTAAAGTGTGTCGAAGAAAGAATCAAATAATTATTGGTGAATTTTTAACTTTTCCTTTAGTACATTATTTTTGCAAAGACTGTTTGCGCAGTATTCTTTCTTCATTGCTTAGTTTTCGCACCACGACAAGAGTTTAGTGGAAGTAATGAGAATAAATGTTGTTTCAAATAATTCCTAAATGTTGGTACCACATAGCTTTGCATTATTGTAATTGGAAAAATAACAAGAAAATAATAATCACGTAAATATGAAACAAGTTTTATTTTATGCAATAAACTCATATAAAAATATACTCTGAATCACTATCATAAATTATCGCACAGTATTCAATCTATTAAAAATAAGCAAACGCATTGTATGAGTTTCTATGTCCTGTTTTGTTAATCATGTGAATGAATTAAAATTGTTCATTCGGTGAACATGGCGCAAGATTGTATTTGCTTCATAGCGTTTATTCTAATAATAAAAAATTACGTATACCTGTGAGTTCTACAGTGTTATATATAAGGTGAGTTATCGTTTAATATCGTGTGCAGGCCTTACTCACCAGGAACAAAATATGATCTACAGCACAGGAAACGACGCACTTCGTTTCTTCAGCTGTAATAGGAGAGCCCGGTGCGACCAGTACTGTCGGCTTCCTTTGTTTGAGTGAGNGACGCACTTCGTTTCTTCAGCTGTAATAGGAGAGCCCGGTGCGACCAGTACTGTCGGCTTCCTTTGTTTGAGTGAGAACTTTGCTGTGTGGAAATCGATATTTTCCCTCGTAAAGGTAAACGCAACGGCGGCGAACTCCTCGGCGCAACACGACAACATCGAGACATGAGAAACAAACAAGGACTCTTCCACTGGGAGGCTTGGTTAGATAGTCACCTACAAGCTGAAAAGCATTTTGCTTATCAGATACACGCGAGAAAATGAATTTTTTTTTTTAATGCAACTTGATTGCTCCTAATGTCTCCACTTTAGCTTTTGTAGTTATTTCGTCCGGCAGAAGAGTCGCCATACTGTTTGAGCTTTAAANGCTCCTAATGTCTCCACTTTAGCTTTTGTAGTTATTTCGTCCGGCAGAAGAGTCGCCATACTGTTTGAGCTTTAAAAGTTTTTCCAAAGTTCTCTTTTCTATGGCAGCATGTTTCATTGGTGTTTAATACATTATAAATCTGAAATTCCGACCTCCTGTGGCGCAGTCGGTTGGTGCGCCGCCGGTCTGGGGTGTGGGATGTTCTGGGTTCGAATCCTAAGTAACGCATGGGTGTTAGCGTAAATTGAGTTATAAGTTAGTTTGTAAATCGTCCCCTGATAAGCCTTCAGGCATAACACTGAGGGACGTTATAAGCCTTTTTCATATCAACTCTCTGAAATATCTATAAAAAAGTAAAATTCTGAAAATTAGAAGTTTTTTGATTGCTAGAGGAAACGCGCTTAAAATTAAGTACTGTATTTTCAAAAATCGAGTCTAGCACAGTTGTCGCCTGGGGTAGCACTGAATTACAGGCGAATTTCTTATATCCAGAATTTTAGTGTTTTTAAAAATGGTCTAATGTTTCAAATGCACCTTGCTGTGAATAATGGTACCGTGTGTAGTCTTTCAGATAATTCCAGATTCATCTTCAATATTAAAAATCGCCGAAACATTATTTAATTTTATACTTACTAACTGGCATTCAATTAAATCCGAACGTAAAGCATAGTTGCTACAGTAACCCATTTCAACATAAATATGTAAATTTCGTTCTGGTAAAGAAACGGGTTCATAGCATATAGTAAGGTTTTCCATCAACTGACAATATAACGTGGCGCCCTGCTCATCATGTCATTTCACCACTTCGTCTTTCACTTCGTCGACACTGGAAGATCGTCTGCCACGTAGGTAGGTGGCCAAACATGTGAGACCCGCATGTTGCCCACCCTACAGTAGTTTCACTGCACAACTTGCATCGGTAGTGTGTTCCCGTCCACCATACAGCTCAGAATTTGGACTTTCATCCATTCGGCTAAGTGAAGAGACATCTACAGGACGTGCGATTTACCAGTGACAACGAAGTTAAAGACGAAATGGTTGAAATGTCTTAATGAGCAGCATGACACTTTCAATCGTCAGGGAATGGAAAACCTCATTTTAGGATACGACAAAAACATGTTGTTGATTATGTCTAAAAATTAAGGAGTAGTGCCGTATTAGAAAAGTGTTTTGTTTATTTACTTATATGTATGTGTTCACCAACAAAAACATAGGGAAAATNAGTAGTGCCGTATTAGAAAAGTGTTTTGTTTATTTACTTATATGTATGTGTTCACCAACAAAAACATAGGGAAAATTACTTTATGACATACTTTTCACTTTTTTGAAGGGAGTTAAAAATTTATTTTAGGATATCATCAGGTTACATGCTTCAGTGTCTTGGGCATGACAAAACTTTTGGACTCTGTAAGAGTGCGCCGAAGATGTCAGATTGCCAGTTCATTAATTAATTAAAAAATTAGATTAGTTATAAATCCCACATTAAGAGCTTGCTTGAGCTGTTTCATTAAAAAGAAATAATAAAGATTCGAATCAGTATTTGTAGTTCAATCCGCAGGCATTGATCGCTTATAAAACTATTCAAAAATTGCTGATATAACGGGCGAGGAATTATGCTTCATGCAAGTGCATTTGAATGTCTATCTTCTCGGATGAGTTTTCCAAATTGCCTGGGATATAAAATTGGTTCGCGATGAAAGTTTTTTACCTAAGAGTTGTCTCCAGCATGCGTGATGTCAATGTTCTGAGTGGCTAGATCACTGGCATCGTGGAGAGGCGCCCCGGGTTCGATTCCCTGCGTGATAATGTCCCGTATACGACTTCGGGGGGATATTACGGAATTTGTCGTTGTCCTTCGTGTTTTCTAGGATTACTCCCGTTTTATTCACCTTTGTATTTCTTTGCTGCTTCATTTCAACGTCACTTCACTTTAAAAAATAATTCGATGTGCCATATCATCATAGTACACATATATGAACTTCTTGTATGAGGCAAAAAAAAATTACAAACAATATCGAAATTCATGAAATGTTTATGATAAGTGATTTTCCCCGGCGAATAGTTCTCTACGAAAAGCAAGTTATAAATTTTAAATAGATAGGCTGTTTATCTTAGAGATACGAAGTCTTTGAAAATAATTAATTTTTTTCGTGAATGCGTTGTTATTAATAGTAATCGCAGTAAATTGATTTGTATGATAGTGACTAAACATAATATTGTAGCCAAGCTCCCGTGGCGCAGTCGGTTGGTGCACCGGCGGTCTGGGATGCGGAAGGTTCTGCGTTAGAATCCCGGGTAATGCATGGGTGTAACTTTAAGCTAGGTCATAAGTTTAGTATGTAAGCCGTCCTCAGATATGCCTCCAGACATAGAACTGGGGGACGTTAATAAGCCCTTTCCAATCCAAATCCTTATTTTATGGCGAATGTTCACACCTTCGCTAATAAATTTATCAATTTTCTTCTGAAAAATTGCCTTAAGAGGTTGTACTGTTAAAAAGTGAATTACTTACTTTAATGTGAGTGATGTGCTTACTAAAACATTTTAAAAGCAAGAGATAACACTTAAAACCTCTGAGTGCTGTGACTTCGATTTAAACGTAGGTCGACAGCCCATCGTCACGAAGTGAAAACCAGAAACTAACTCTGTATATGGGAAATTTCTGCTCCCTCTATTGAAGCATTTAAATATTCTGACAGATGAATTTTTTTTAAAGTAGGTGCTACGAGAAATTAAAGACATTGATGCTGTATAAATATAAACGTGTAATTTAAAAAAAAATGCAAGTAAATATTTATAACTTGCTAGGTCTAATGGGAATAAATTCTCATTTGATCTAATACCAGCATTACTATTTACTTTTAATTACTAAAGAAAGTCCTACTTAATTCGTTTTGCGCTCGTTCGCACATATTTCCCCCCTTAAGACTGTGGCGGGCCTTTAGTGCTGATCAAACAGTGTTATATGTAGTGTGTCAATGTTTAACGTTATCTCAATGAATACCTATAGGAAGTTTACATTCGTCCTTTCATTTTGCCCCCTGATGTTACAGTGGATACCTGGACCCACCAACTAGCACTTCGTTTGACGTCATAACTGGCTAGGGGTTGCATTGTATGAGCTCTAAATCTGCACAGGGTATGTGAAACGTCCCGGACAATTTCATTACGGTCTTTCAACTTGCACCGGGAGGCCAAAACATTGGGTGTTGTAAATAAAAGTAAGAAACTGTTCAAAACTCGTTAATTTGAAGTACAAGAACAGCTTTTCTCGACCTGCTTGCGAGCAACTGTTTGATGACCTTGATACTTGAGCACCTTTTCAAGAGATAGTTTAAATAATCTATGCTACTGCTTACTTTAACGAGCAACTGCTTGAATTTCCGTGATATTCATTTGGTATCTCAGCTACTCAGGTGCTGTAGATAAGCGAAATGACCGAGTTTAAGTTGGTGGTTCTGGAAAAGAGAAGAAAANTATCTCAGCTACTCAGGTGCTGTAGATAAGCGAAATGACCGAGTTTAAGTTGGTGGTTCTGGAAAAGAGAAGAAAAGTAAACATGACGCAGGAACTCTAAAGAACTGTACAGGTTTAAAACGAAATATACAGAATCTCGTTGAAATTTAAGGAGTTTCTCGTAACATTGATACGTAAGCTGGTTTTATTTATACCAAACGTTGATCCATACCATCAACCAGCTACTCGCGAGCAGGTCGAAGAAAGCTGTTTTTTATTTTGTACGAAGCTGATTAGATGCTTCAAATTCATGAGTTTTGAGCAGCTGATTACATTTTTTTATACCGCCCGTTACCTGAAATGAGTGTGCACGGACATCAAGGACGCAAAGTCAGGGGTTACGTCACACGGGGCGGGGTTCGATGACAGTCATAGCGCAAGTAAACACATATAAGTCGAACAGAAGGTTGTACCGCGATCTCCAGCCCCGAACGCCACCAGAATGGACGTCACTAGCAAACCGACATGTCGGAACACATTCTGCCAGTCGGCATCCGGAGGCAATGCGGCGGTGACGTAGCGTCCAGGGTGATCGCCTCCCACCACGGCTATTCGGGTTCGATCCTCGGCCATTCGGGTTAAATCCCCGGCCATTCGCGTTTTGATCCCTGGCCGGTGCACTCCAGGATTTTCGAATGTGGGAATCGTGCTGGACGAATGCCGTTTGCCGGCGGGTTTCCTCAGGGTGCTCCCCTCCTCCCCGCGTTCTGGCAATCAAGCGCAGCTCCGTCCTAGGGTCTCATTTCATGTCGTGTCCAGGGATGATGGGAACTTACGGGTTCCAGCTAGAAATACCGTCATTAGGAGGGTGTGGCCTCGCCCTTGGTGCACTTCCCACACGAAATATATATTTTATTTCATTAGCCCAACCAATAGGAAATCTTCCGCAGCATGAAGTTCCCAATCGGCAACAAGGTCCGTTCAGGCATATCCGAAGAAACACTTAATGGAACAGTTAAAATCAAATAATCTAATATGAAAATCCGGCGATGAATAATACTAATTTTAGAAATACTTTGTGGATAGTTGCACAACTGGCCTACTTGATGTTAGGTATCAAATATTAAAACACATTTTTTTAACAGAGAAAGGTGTCAAACAATATAGAAACCAGATTCATAAAATATATTAATTTCAGAACTTTCCAAATGGCTTTCGTTATGAGTTTAAAGGCAAGGTGGTGGACCGGAAAATAAGTAGGCGAGGACAAATCAAACTTGCAGCTTTTGACAAGAGTTAATAAAAACAAAACCACATTTTCTGTATTTTTTTTAAAATTTTTAATTTATAGTATTTAGTGATGTGTCGTAGGCCTATCTGTCACNGTATTTAGTGATGTGTCGTAGGCCTATCTGTCACTCGAATTGTAAAAGTGACTGCTACAGTGGTTTTGATGTATTTTAAGTATTTGTCTTAAATATCATGTCATTACTGTAAAATTTATTGCGTGAAACGACAAATTGTTAATTTCAAAACACATCCGTTTTCGTACAGACCACTGCATAGTTTTACACTGCGTTCTTAGTATGTCCTAAGTACGTTTATAGAAACTGAAGTTTCAAAAATACCTGATTCAAAGTAAAGAAGAGTAAACATTTTTAAATTTGCTGGTCAACAAAAAAATCACTTGTTGTACATTTGAATGAGATGTCGTTCAACATCTTTACATCATTCGTAGTTACACTTACTTCACACAAAAAAATAGGTCGTATAGTTTTTGCTTTATGGCATTTCATAATCACAATTGTAGTATTTTTGAAACTTACGAATAAGTTAGACAAAAACATTTACAGAAGATATAACAAGGTTGGCTGAAAAATCATGTCTTGATTAATTTTAATGTATGCTTATAAAAATAAATTTTACAAATGCCATACAATAAAAAATTTGGAGAATTTTAAAATTGCGCCAAAATTTCATAGCATTATTTCAAATATTTCTTAAAGTTGCTCACTGTAGGTTATTTCAAAGTAAGTCATCTCATTTTGGTAGTAGAGTTAGTATTTACTATTTGTAGGTCGTAAAAACACTAAGAATTTTATTATGATATGTCATCATGCCAAAAATATGAGCTCTAAATTTTTTTAAGGCGTGGAAATAGAAGTAGTTAGTAATGTCTACAGGTTGAACAGTATTTCTTGCAAATAAAAAAAATTAATTTTTATGACCGGTGGTCGTAAGGCTCGTCTTCACCGCTATTGCAGAAATGTTTAGTTTTCGTGTCATAATTGCCGTTTCAGAGGTATTATTAGAAATGTCTGATTAGAGAAAATTTAAAATTTTGTAGTTGTTTAATAGGTTTGTATCTCACTTTCACTGCCTGTCATTTCCTGCTCGGAAAAAGGCAGGAAATAATTGATAAAAGCACATAAAACTACGCACAATAATATTAAACAACTCGCAAAATGTACATATTCTATATCGTACGTTGTCAGTAATAACCATGAATCCGAAAAAATTACGACGCGAAACCGACGAACTTCTGCAAAATGGCGTGAAGCCGAGCTTTAAGGAGACGTTGTCACACTCCCGTCAGTTTCAGGGTTCTCCAGAGGATTGTCACCCTCGTGACGTGCAGAAGGTAACGTACTGTCAAAAAACTTCTCTCG
>NQII01001159.1:355085-373388 GCA_002778355.1 Clitarchus hookeri
CTTTGTGCAAAGGTCGTAGGTTTTTCCCGAAGTGGGGAAGCTGTCGTGTGCTACCTAACACTTGAAGAGTTCTGCTGCCGGAGGGGCGAAAGGAGAGAAGTGGTTGGTAGACGTTGAGGAGAGTAGGAAGAGGAGGAGGCATAGGAGTTGCGTGAAGGGGTTGCGCGAGAAGGGAGGGCCTGAAGAGTTGGTGACGCGGAAACTGCAAGGGAGTGAGAAAGTAAACAAAAGGACTAGGTGAACGTGAAGGGGTTAGGGGGTGTGGGCCGGAAACACGAACATTTGTAACGAGTAAACCTTGAACTCCACGCACTGCTATGTCGTCAAGAAGCGTAGCGATCACTAGACGAAGTATCGCAAGAAAAAAAAAATGCAGCTCCGCCGTACAGTGTCAAAGCAAAGGCACGGCAATTGTGATACATAATCAACAATGATAGAACAAATTAATATAGATGCAAATTACATTTTCTGGGCATTATGACGGTTGTCATAACCATGGATTAATTGCGTATTTCAATACTGTTCTTTAACGAAAGTTGATAACTAGTGTATCAGATAAATTTGACGTTAAAAATAGCTCCATATTAGCCTTAATTCACACCACACTGCCTAAACTTTTACTGTAAATTTTTCCCTTCACTTTTTAACAACGGAGATGAGAGTATTTTAACATAACTGACTACACATAATTATAAAATATAGGTACATAAGGTTTTTGGATGTAACAATTAAGAAGGAGAAGGAAGCTGTATAGGCGAATTCCCAACCAAAGTTACTTCAGAATCTGCTTTATTCGATTCAGCATCGTGTGCAACAGATATTCACGCACCAACAATCTACGCAATTGAGTTTAGTTTAAAATATCCCTGCCGAGGTTCGTTTAGCATAAGAAACGAACTACGTCACGAAACATGTTCATAATTGTTTTGATCACGTAATTTGTTGGCCAGGCGAAGCGCGAGTGGAAAGTTCAGGTCGGATGTGACCGAAACTCCGACGCGCCCCTCGCACAGGAAATTTCCTTCCCGCCATTGCGGCCCTTCACCTGGAATACAGTTACGTGCGTATTTAGACGTGATGTCCCTGGTGAAAAACAGACGACGGAGAGATAAACACAAAGAGAAACGGAAAGAGAGAGAAACGTGCAAGTGTTGAGACTGGTAGTGTGTGGGAAGCGGGTGACATTGTTTTTTTCCTTGCGCGTAATTTTCGGGGGAGAAAGTTGGTACCGTCCCTCCAGAGCCATACATCATTACCGAAGAGAAGTAGAAGTTTTGTCGCGGGGCGTGACGGTTGGCTAACCTGAGGTCGTCGGTCGCGTGATGGGGATAGCAGTAGCTCCGCCGGGTGGTGCAAAAAAATATTTATAATATCTGCTTCCAGCTTCTACCCAGATCCAGTGTGCGATTCCATTAAAACTTGGCTTTGCATTAGGCGGCGCAGAAATGCTATATTGTATAACATCATCAAAGGATTGATGAACTGCGAGGTTGACATNCATCATCAAAGGATTGATGAACTGCGAGGTTGACATGTTTCAGTAATCTCTTTACAATGGGAACCGTTTTACGGAACAACGAACCCTATATCTTGCAGAAATGGTTTGGTCGCAAAGAGGGCTGAAATGAAACGGCAATGCTCGATGTACGAGCATTTAATTTACGGAGGGAAAAATATAATTTGCAAAATATATATATTCCATTATTGTTCACATTTTAGCCATAGAAGTATAAAAATAATATGTTTAGAATTATAATTTTCAACACCACCGAAAATCAAGGACAGAATAATTTTCGGTGCATTTCAGGCACACATGGAATTTTCACCTCGGTTTCGATGTAGACTTTAAAATTTTGCATAATTTTTTTATTTTTTCAATTGTAATTCACATTGGTTTATGTGGCCGATTAATTTCAAACGAACCTGTCGCAGTTCTGGTATAAATAAAAGTTTTATCTCGTATCCTTAGTTTGTGGGACTTCAAAAGTAATGAAAGGTTGCTGTTAGAAGTTTGAAAAGTCACGGTTTTATTCCTGCTTTGGTCACCTGTAAGCACAGGTACAAAAATAAGCGAATGCAAAAACAGAATTAACCATGAAGGTACTGTAGTTATTAAAATGGTGCTTTTGAATATCTGCATGCTGGAATAATATTAAGATTTCCTAGCCCAAATTTCTTCACAATGATTAATAAAAAAATACAATTATGCGTGCACGAAACGATTATTTACTTCTTCCATGCACACTACTGTGTGAATAATAACATTAATATGTTAATTAATAATGTTTCTACCTGTATCATTCGATTATCACCATTAAATATTTCCATTAATAACTTTTACTACCATCCGCTATTTCTCTAACTCTTTTCGTACGATTTCACGTTTTTGTAATCAAATTCGATATTGAAATACTTTAATTTAAATATTTTGTTTTCGAAAACCTTTTAGAAATCCAAAATTCTTTGTGTGTACTATAAGTTTATTTTTGCTCTTTATTACAAAATTAAACAAAATATTTTGACAAATATAATTGTAAATATAAACTGTTAGCGCACACAATTGAAAACACACCTATGAATTGGTTTTGAGTGCCTAAATATTGCTTAAAACTCATCGACAATTTCGCAGTCGTATTATTCTTAAAAATTGTTACTTTTTTTTTAATGTCTATCGGTTGGTCATTTTTTATTTACAGTAAATAAAATACGCTGTATTCAGATCAGATCCGGGTTTAAATGCCATTGTTAGCTGCTGGCATGTATGATTCTGCTAAAAAAAATTTCGCTTGGTGTATTTCAGTTCCTTCTTGGCTGACGAGAATGGAGAGGGTCTGTTTTACTCTTGAAGAATCACACTGCGCCTCCTACATTTATATTCACAATTCACCCCGCAGTCAATCTGTCTTACTTCTTTGCGAAAATTCACTAACTGGATTTTTCGCACCAAGATTCCTCGTACCTCAATAAAATCCAATTCTTAATTCCCAACAGTTTACCACTTAGTGAATTCAGCTGAAGTTCCATTAATTCAGAAAGGTTGCTTCTTAACAAAAATGATATCAGAAATTTTTCACGCTTTCCAGTTAGTGCAAACTTCGCTATCCAGTAATATCTAAACTTTTACTCTTTCTATATGCCTACAACAATTTCTGTAAGATGTGAACAATTAAGTACGAGTAGCTGCGAAGAGGCTCTTTAAAAAGGAGAAGTTGATTATATAAACTGAAAGTGGAGCTGTTAGCTATTGCAGAAGACCTTCGAGAAAACCCTTTAACTGCAGATGTTTGAATATCCCTCCCCAACACATGCAAAATCTCTGTTTATGTCAAGTAAATTGTTTCGTCGCTAATCGTAATTTAACATCGATTGAAGGAAGTGAGAATGCAAATAAATTGAGTTTTAGTTTTTTTCAAGCCAAAAAGGGGTAGAGGGAGAATTGTTATGGGGCAGTTCAAAGGTTTGTTTCATGTGTCTAATTTCTTAAACATTTCTTCTTTTCATAAGTTTTCCCAAACTTCTGAACTGCAAATTAGTGCAGCATACAGTAATTATTAAAATGCATTTTTGTCATTTCAGCAAATATAAATCATTCAGGTATCCTATCCTACTACACTGGATAGCCAAAATAACTTCTATAAGCGTGCGTATGCAAATAAAAGAGGTACGTAACCAATCATAATAACGCGATGCGGTCGGCAGATCCTATATAAGACAACAAGCGTCTGACAAAGTTGCTAGATCGGGTACTGCTTCTACAATGGAAGGTTATCAAGATTTAAGTGAGTTTGAACGTGGTGTTATAGTCGGCGCACGAGAGATGGGACATAGCATCTCCGAGGTAGCGATAACATTTGGATGTTCGCGTACGACCATTTCACGAGTGTACCGTGAATATCGGGAATCCGGTAAAACATCAAATCTTCGACATCGCTGCGGCCGGAAAAAGATCGTGAACGAACGGGACAAACGACGACTGACGAGAATCATTAAACGTGACAGACGTGCAACCCTTTCTCAAATTGGCATGGATTTCAATGCTGGGGCATCAACAAGTGCCAGCGTGCGAACTATTCAACGGACCATCATTGATATGGGCTTTCGCAGCCGAAGGCCCACTCATGTACCGTTATTGACTGCACGACACAAAGCTTTAAGCCTCGCCTGGTCCCCGCCAACACCGCCATTGGACTGTTGATGACAGGAAACACGTTGCCTGGTCTGACGAATCTCGTTTCCAATTGTATCGGATGGATGGACGTGTACGGGTATGGAGACATCCTTATGAATCCATGGATCCTACATGTCAACAGGGGACTTTTCAAGCTGGTGAAGCCTCTGTCATAGTATGGAGCGTGTGCAGTTGTCGTGAAATGGAACTTCTGATACGTCTAGATACGCTCTGACCGGTGACAGATACGTAAGAATCCTGGATGATCACCTGCACCCATTCATATCCATTGTGCATTCCGACGGAAATGGACAATTCGAGCAGGACAATGCGACAACCCACACGTCGATAGTTGCTACCAAGTGGCTCCAGGAAGACTCTTCTGACTTTAAACACTTCCATTGTCCACCTAAATCACCAGAAATGAACATTATTGAGCATATCTGAGATGCCTTGCAACGTTCTGTTCAGAAGAGATCTCCACCGCCTCGCTCTACTATGGATTTGTGGACTGCGCTGTAGGATTCATGGTGTTAAATGCCTCCTGTATACCTTCAGACGTTAGTCGAGTCCATGCCACGTCGTCTTGTGGCACTTCTGCGTTCTCGCGGGAGCCCTACACGATATTAGGCAGGTGTACCAGTTTTTTGCTCTTTAGTGTAATATTATAAATGCGAAAGTCTGTGGGTAAAAAATATTTCCTTCCTTTTCGGGTTGCCGTAATTAATTAAAAGCCTAGGCTAACATAGTACAATTTTATACTTCTGTTTTTACGTAAGTGAATTGTCTTTTCTCAATTTGTTAATAAGTGCATCACTGTTAAACTCAATTCTGCTCGGGCGAAGCCGGGCCGGTTCGCTTGCAATAAAATATGACCAAACTGTTTCATACAGGACAGAGCTTAACTAACACCCCNGCGAAGCCGGGCCGGTTCGCTTGCAATAAAATATGACCAAACTGTTTCATACAGGACAGAGCTTAACTAACACCCAAAAAACTGTTGGTCTTAAAATCTGATAAAATTTTTTAAACATAAATTTCATTGATTTGCAAGTAACAGTTTAATTGTATCATTACCGGAAATTACACTTTTTTTTTTCTTAAATTATTTTTTCCGTTGAAGAATTATTTTCTCTTCGCAAGAGCTTAGCCTAACACGGATTTTGATCTNGCGAAGCCGGGCCGGTTCGCTTGCAATAAAATATGACCAAACTGTTTCATACAGGACAGAGCTTAACTAACACCCCAAAAACTGTTGGTCTTAAAATCTGATAAAATTTTTTAAACATAAATTTCATTGATTTGCAAGTAACAGTTTAATTGTATCATTACCGGAAATTACACTTTTATTTTTCTTAAATTATTTTTTCCGTTGAAGAATTATTTTCTCTTCGCAAGAGCTTAGCCTAACACGGATTTTGATCTNTTTTTCTTAAATTATTTTTTCCGTTGAAGAATTATTTTCTCTTCGCAAGAGCTTAGCCTAACACGGATTTTGATCTATGCATGCAATGTTTTAAAATTGTCCTTCACTGGATTTTCAGTAAAATTAAAGCACACCTACCACATTGGGCTCAAAAACTTCAAGTTATCCATCAACCCCTTCACAGGCTTCCAACCCAACATGGTATCCGGAACAGCCGTAGACACCAACATTAAGCACCACATCAGACAAACGTTACTTTACCCAGAAAATAATTATAAAAAATGGGTGCGTGTACTTATGTACGCCCGTTAGAAGTTATACTACTTTGGCGTTACTATCATAAAATACATCTATTGTTATTGCCTACCAGAGTACTACATTTTCGCCAAATTTTGTAAGAATGGGGNCGCCCGTTAGAAGTTATACTACTTTGGCGTTACTATCATAAAATACATCTATTGTTATTGCCTACCAGAGTACTACATTTTCGCCAAATTTTGTAAGAATGGGGGGGTTGATTGTTTCCCGAGATACGGGAAAAACATTCCTACCACGTTCACTGTCGAATTTCGTTACACTGTGCGCCTGGAACTTCCGTTGCGCACTAAACTTTTACCCTCAACCAGCGAAAAGAAGTATAACTTAAAAAAAATATTTCCGAGAAATTTAAATTTTCGTCTATTCGCTTTTTCTTCACAGCATTTTTTATCAAATATTTGGAAAAACACTCCACATATGACGTAATTGGTTGTTTCCTAAATACGAGATTTATACTTATGTTAACAAATGAATGCCATATTTTTGGTTAAACTAAACATTTGAATGCATAAATTATATATATAAATCAAGATATTTCATTTATAATTAAAATGAATAAATACAAAGAGGAAATATGTGTGTTGGTAATTCATATAGTAAGAAATAATTCTTATGTAAAATATGATAACACTAGGTGCGTACGACTGCGGTGAGTTGGTCATCTGGTGTAATTTTCTAAGCTTTGTTTGCATGAAGCGGAAGAATATCCTAGAAGATTTACTTTTTCAGGGCATCAGAAAATGTTAGAAGTAACCGTGATTGTGGAATACTAAACTATTATAACTATATGCATACAAATCTACGCTGAGATGGGCCAAGAGGTGCAGATATTTAGCTTTTAATCCTGCCGACACTGGTCGCCTCTGACATGGGCAAAGCCCCCCCCCCCCTTCACCGTGGTCCAGTATATAGGAGTCTCTTATAATCTAAATGGCCGCGGTGACTACGCGGCTAAGGCGTTCGCCTCCCACGAAGGGGAACCAGGTTCGATTCGCCAAGGTCACAGTGACGCAAATGCGCGTGCACAAGAAATGTATTTTTGCGTGGGATTTGCCGCACATTACATTTCGCCTCCAAAATAAAACACTTTATTTGTAAGTGGTCTCGTAGCTAGAAAACTCCAATGTCCAGTGAAGTAATTTAAAGTTCTCTGGTTTAAAAATAATATCAGTGGGAAGATAAATCAGTGAGTTTTCCACCGAATGACTGTCATTTCGTAGACGAACAGATATGTTAAAAGTAATTCTATGAAATTGCATAGAATCTATATCGTCAGTTTTATAAATATAATTGGATATCAACAGCACACGTTTATTTTAAGCACAAAAAAGAAAACTCTCTTTCCTTTTTTTACTGATATAAAATCTAGTATTTCAAATTAAAACGACTAAAATTTCTCGCTATAAAGAATTAAATTTTTTAAGTTTTCATAATTGACTGATGCAAAACCAAGATAATTAATACTTTTTTCTTTATTAGATCGTGACGCAGGCAGCTGCTGGTTGATAAACTGGGGCAAAATACTGACCGAAAATTTATGTCCGTTCCCTTTGACGTAAGAACCTCAGGATACATGCATTGATCCGCTTTTTGCTGTCAAAAAAATTTCCATTGGCAGGTATGTTTTTGGTTTGTGATGTGTGGTCATGTGGGCAGAAACAACAATACAAGTTTCAAGCCAACAAGTTATCTACGTTGACAGATATATGTCATCTAGTTTAACGTTAATTTCCCATGCCTGCCTTAATGCATCCTTTGGGAAAGAAACTGCAGCTAACGCTGAGACAAATGTAACGCGATTGAACCTAATTGCAAAAGAAAAATAATACACGGAGCAGCTTATTCGTAAACATAGAACAGAAACGTTGACATATTTTCAGTATTCACTAAACAATTTTCTGATTATAAATGCGATCATTTTTATGCTGGGATTCAAATTGCCAAACATTCTTATATTTTGTTGAGAGGTTTCAGCGGCTCTTGACAGCGTGGTCTTGTGAGCCGATGAGGGTGAAATGAGTTGAGAATGGAGCAGCAGCGCCGGAATGTGGGGGCGAGGGAAGTGGAATATCCCTGAGAAGCCCAGCCGAAAAGCGACACCATCCGGCACGATTCCCACTTGCGATAAACCGGAGTGACCCGGCCGTGGAATGAACTGGGTTTGCCTTGGCGGGAGGCGAGCTCTCTAACCTCTCAAACACCGCCGTCCCCGCAAATTAGCGTGTAAGTATTTATATTTACGATTTTGAATTGTTGAACTAACACAAAAATGTAGTTTAGTGATGGCTAAAATATTTTTTTGTGTATAAAATATTTGGCGCTGTTTAGTTACACAAAATTATTTTTTCTTACTGCCAAAATTATTTGTCGAGTGTCACGGGTAGAGAAAATAATTTCACAAGTGAAATTTAATAAACGAGCCAGAGTCTCTTGACTTCTTTAAAAGGGGGGAGTAGAAAGGGGAGCACTAAAAGTGCCCAAAAACCTTCGCACTGCGTTGTCTGACTTCTCCAAATCTGGTCTCTGCTTTCCCTCAATTTCTCGAAATTAATGCCGTCGTTCGTCACGCGCGCGCGAGTGTGGCTGCTGGATATATATTTTAGGTGGCGGGGGTGCGGTCTTAATTAACACCCCCGGGCGTGTTAATAAGCAGGGCGTGAAAAGGAGAGAGGCCCCGGACGCGAGTGATTCACTTTAATTAGCTGCCTCGGTCTCGATCTTTCAACCCTCCTCGCACCCCGGACTCTTCTTTCCACATGCACCGCCGGCAGACAGATGGTGCTGCCAGACGCCTTTAGTTTGTTCTGGGGGGAGGAAAGAGGGGAGGCTTTCGAAAATACACACTTACTGCTCTACGAAGGGACGAGGGGCTAAGATTATCGCAGTGGTGACAGCATGATAGAAAAAAATACCTTTGAATGTGTGCATTTAAACGTGAGCCTGCAGTTTGAACACGGCGAGTGAAGTGAGTGAAGAAACCTGGGCGGTTCTTTACGTCAAGGTCTTGAGAACCGAAGAGTATGAAGTGAGTTGACTATGGAGCAACGCTTGAATGAAGGGTCGTGGGGGAACGGGACATCCCCGAGAATATCGGCGGACCAAGGACATCTTCCAGCACAATTCCCCACGTGCGAAAATCCGGGAGCGGCCCCGCCTGGAATCGAACCCAGTTTGCCTAGGTGAAAGGCGAGTAGTTTAACTACTACTTTACCGCGACCCCCATTTTGAATACGGGGCATTGAAATCACTTCAAATACAATAATAATAAGAAACCTAAGAATTTTGCGAATTCACTTTTTTGACATGCTAAAATGTAATCAGTCACACGTACACTTAAACTGAGCCAGAGAAACACGTGGCAAGAAACGAGTAACGAGTGACGTGAATCTGGTTTCTCATTCAGGTTGCAGACGAAGAACACATAACAGACGCTTGAGCAGACATGATAAGNGAGTGACGTGAATCTGGTTTCTCATTCAGGTTGCAGACGAAGAACACATAACAGACGCTTGAGCAGACATGATAAGCCTACACGGTTCTATCACATGTCCAAGAAAATATTTAGGCAAAAGTGTACGGTAATGAGTAAAACTGAGCTCCACGCATACAAAATACGCGAATTCCCTATTTTTCCAGTAGATCTGTGTTTTGGGAACGAACAGTCATACGCTGCAAGAAGCGTCTTTCCCCGCTGTAACCGGAAAATTATCGTGCCTGAGATAGTTAGGTACTCACGCCACCCGAACGTATTTCTTCAAACNTTCCCCGCTGTAACCGGAAAATTATCGTGCCTGAGATAGTTAGGTACTCACGCCACCCGAACGTATTTCTTCAAACATCAAAAATTGGTACAAGCCACCTATAATAAATACCAACATATAAAGCACTCAAACATTACAAAACAAAAAAACCCACTGAGTCGCTTTTATGAGAAAACAAAATCCGTCCATGTGCAACAATTTTGAGCGAACGTGATCGGTGAGTGTGGCACTAGACTTGAGATTTAGAACTTTTATTTCGTGTTTAAATCACGCTCTATAGTAAAATATTTTAAATTTTACTCAGTGGAACACCCGCATTACAAAAATATAACATTTTGTTTGTTTCATTATGTCTCTCTTTACAAGCAGGAAACACAGAAATATGTAACTAACAAATTTACTGACACCTTTCGAGGATTCACGGAAGTTGTGTAAACTGTAAAAAGTGTACCTATTAAAAAGAACCAAGCGTCTGTAGTTAAAGAAAATTTTTAGAATAGTATTATACTGGTACTTTACCGTAATATCATCGTTTTTTTTGATCTGGCAAAATATTAACTCCCTCTTTGTAGAGCGTTTCCTCAAATTGAAATACACTTATTTATATTAATTATGGCTGTAAAGTTTTATGTGTACCATTAAAAATCATGGCTTATCTGTTAATATGGATCAGGTTAGTAATACATGCATGCGCTAAAAATAACTATGGTTGTAGGATCCACATAGACTGTTAAAATAGGGACAGTATTGTGATAGGCTGTAGGAACCATCTACATGTTGTTATTTCAGTAGTCCTAATACAGACAGAACTACTATTTGTATTCTTTTCTGTGATTCTATTTGCTTCTGTACATATGATTGCTACGGCAAAGCACTACGTAGCTTCTAAAAAAATAGACAGTGTCTTCAATATAAAACCTTTGATAATAACTTGATTGTTTATACCACACCTAGGTTTGTAATAACCTAAATAATATTCTCTTTCTGCTACCCTCAAAACTGATGACCGAACTGTTCAATATTTGCAACAGAAAATTATATTATCATTGGAACGTTTAAAAAAATGAAACATATTGATTTTATTTCTGAACTTGAAAAGTGTATAAAGTGAAATTATTGATGTGATTCGATAAAGAACGTAAGGAGTTTCGAGTCAAACGTTTGCATATGGTGACTTCAAATCCACATGGAATTGTACAGCATGAGAGATCCGAAAAAAATTACAACGTGGAGGGGTAGGTTTGGGCGTCTTTTAACATCGGGGTATTGAGATTCAATGCGATGGGGGTGAAGTGAGGTGAGAATGAAGAAGTGCCGGAATGCAAGGGCAGAAAGAAAGAGATATATCCCGAGGAAACCCACCGACCAGCAGCATCGTCCGGCACAATTCCCACGTGCGAAAATCCGGGAGCGACCCTGCCGGGAATGGAACGCGACTGGCCTTCGTAGGTGCTTTGTGCATATTCTTCTTTAGGGAAACAATGTTACGGGACATTACTAACTTGAAATTATAGAGGGCTGGCTTTCGCAGCAACTTAAAAATGGCTGTTTAAGATTGAAATTTTCCAGCCACATGAGCCCCGCCACATTGATGCAGCCAAGCTAGTAGTTTTCTAAACGAAGTAATGCCTCAACGTTGGTCAGGTTGCACGGGATCAGAAGACTTGGCACTCAACTCTTGGCCCACACGATCTCCAGACATTTTCTGGTGAGTGGTACGTAAAAGAACGTGTTTTTTGTGCCACCATTACTGGCTGACTTGTATGATTTCAAAAACACAGTCACATATGCAGTAAATAATGTTGAAGAAGACTCTGTCAGGCGCGTTTAGGGTGAATTCAGCTATCGCATTAATGTTATCAGTGCAGCAGGTGGAGGGCATATAAATCCTTTATACAGGAATGTGTATTTCGACATTAATTTATCACAGGCCATTTTGAGCAGTGGTTGTATTATGGTAAAAACAATATACCATTTGAATATGACTTTTGTAAGAATTATGATATAGACTTGACTCAAATTCACATTTATTTGCAATGATTAGCACAGCGTGATGTGTGTATTAGTAACTAAGTTATGTGTATAGTTTTCATTTTAATATGTTATATAATAGGGGATGAAGAAAGTATAAATATGCCGTAATTTATATGTTCACGGGTGCCAACCCGCTGCCTTTACTGAAGGTTCGTTTTTTGTGACTTACTTGAGACAGATAAAAGAGGTAAGATTTTTCAGTTATGCATGGGGGGAGAATATACGCGCCAAGAGGCAGGAGGGGNTAAAAGAGGTAAGATTTTTCAGTTATGCATGGGGGGAGAATATACGCGCCAAGAGGCAGGAGGGGGGGGGGGAATCAGGATCCCTATAAATACATAAAAAAATAACATGATATCTACTGATGTCATAAGTTGTTTGAAAGATTCTTGCAATAAGGGTGAATGATTAGGTGAAATATTTTGAACATACACCATTTCAACACTATGTCGTCACAGAAACCCAAGTCAAGGACAGTAGCCTATAACAAGACTTTTAGGCGCCGTAAATTAGGACAGAGTTTGCTGCCATTGGCTGTGCAAAAGGATGGGGTCTAGATAACAAAAACACAACATTAATTTTCCAGCTTTCACTTTTAGACCGCCTGAAGACGGTAGCAGAAGTCAGTTCGTCAAAAAAAAACTCGCCGTGTTATCCTGTGTCGTCGTCGTCGTGTCGTCTAGCCTTGCGGCTGTTACTTTATCGTTGTGTTGTCTAGCATTGCCGCGGTTACTTCATCGGTTTGTCGTCTAGCATTGGCGCGGTTACTTCATCGGTTTGTCGTCTAGCATTGCCGCTGTTATTTAATCGTTGTGTCGTCTAGCCTTGCAGCTCTTACGTCATTGTTGTTTCATTCTGCACTGTACGCAAAATCTTTGTCTTCGTCTCTGTGCTCGTATCTGCTGTCTTGATTTGGGCTGTTATTGGTTTGCTCAGTTTTTTAAATTTAATAATTCGTGCTGTAATTTATTTTTTTTCAGTTTCTTTACTTATGTGACAGAATTCCATGTGGGATATATTATATGTTTTATTTATACATTCTGACTATAAAGCTATTCTCGGCTCGTATTTCATGATTGTTATATGTCTCGGACTTCGTTTTCTGTGACCACATATTGAAGCAATGGTTTATGTTAAAAACAGTTTAACCACTTATTTATGTTATAATGAAAAAGTTTTAGACATGTGTAGATAGGTATGTTAATGTTGGCATGTTAAAATTTTATTGACTTGCAATGAACCGACAAGTAGGTTCGCTATGGTTAGTGTTGGAATAGCCTGTTTGGGCGGGACGTTCTTCCGCCTTTTGGAACCGCGTTCTTAGGAATTCTGTTGTTTTTTGACACTCGCTGTGGGAGGGTCACCCTGCGAAGTCCGAGGGTGTCTCGTGAGGGCTCGAGCCCCGCGATATTTTGTTAAGTTCCTCGCTGGTTTGTCGGCGCCCGGAGAGGTCTCGGTGCGGCTGGGGAGAGCAGCGTGTCTGTGGTTTTACTAATTTCATTATTTTTACTCGCGCACCAAGGAGGGTCGCCTGATAGGTCAAGTTTCAGAGCACAGAAGCGGACCAAATTTAAGGTCGTTGGGACATTGACCAAAACCATGATCGACTTTCGGTTTCTAGGCAACCATAAGGAAATCTCTGTTATTTTTTTTATTTATAACTTCAGCTCGTAAGGTGGCAACGTAGATGTGCATGTTTCATTGTAAACCAGGACCAAGTGAGGTGTGGGAAAGCAAACGTTACACATTTATTCAATGGCTATTGCCATGGTGAAATTCTTTATTTAAATTTGACTTGGTTGCACGTGAGTGGGTCACGACATTTTGTCATGTTTATTACTGGCTGATGAGTAACCCAGGGTGTGTCGAAACCGCCGTGGCACCATCACAAAAGGAACACGCAAGCATAGGTTCTTAAAACCTTATTCGTCACCAGGAGTATTTGCGGAATTTACGGAACTCCAAGCATTTATAATATGGCGTGTGTAGCTTTATGACTTAGATTTCTATTTGTAACATGTCATGTAACTGTAACACATTGACCATTTTTTTAAGTTGTTATTAGATGTCCGGTCGTTCTTTTTAAACGTGGTGTATGCCTATATCATGATTTTATTTACAGCTGAAGTCGTATATTTATGATTATGTAAATGGTTACCGCAATCGTTTTAAGTATGTTCTGCAATTACTGCACTAGTGAATGACTGGTTACCTTAATGTTACAATACCTAATGACGCCATTTGTACTTTTAACGCCCTAATAAAAAAAACACATGTAAAGTTGTTATATTTTACAAAGAATTTAAAACGAATCCCCGAGCCCTGTAGTTGCCGACGTATACGCTTGCCGGATATTATAGGAACGCTCACAAATTAAGGTCGCATTAATACTAAATGGTAAATTTTTTAATGTGACAATGTCGCGGTAGGCATATTTCAAAATGAGCGATTAAAAATTGTACCAAAGTGAGCAGTTTAGCATAGTTATATATTTGTATCTGAATGTAAACCAAAAGAAATCGTTACCTTAAAAACAAAATGCTTCCTTAGTTATTTTTACACACGTCAATAACTTTTTAATATTTAAGATTTTTTATTTTAATACAAGTAACCTAACTTTCACTGTGATGGCATATAGCGTATCACTTTTTAACACGTATTTTTAATTATTTCAAAAAATATCGAAAATCGTTTTAATTTCAGCATTATTAATAACACTGCGTATTTACTTCATAAAGATCGGTCGGAGCGCAACACAATTAGACTAAAGCCGTTCTGATGTACTTACACGGCCAGATTGCAAGAAGTGAATGCGGTCAGAAAAAGTGTGCAGTCATTTTAACCCAATACAGAGCTGAACATGTTTAAAGTGTAGCAATATTGCGTTAAACCAACATAAAATTTTTAGAATTTATAACAGTTAATATAACGAATAATTATACAAACATTAATAACTATTTGTTTGATCATGCCATAGTGATTATTTGCTTGTCTACATGTACGTATGTAACATTTACATGATAACAAACGTAGTATCAAGCATACTGCGACAGAGAAGAAAAGTGCGCGGAACAAAACTTGCAAAAACGGGATTATTCCGTGTAAAAGAGTTATTACTTGCTGATTTTAAGCAAAATGCATTTTTGGCAGGAATGCTTAGACAAAACGACTTTTAAGACAAATAATTTTAGGCAAAAAGACTTACCGGCAAATCGAGTTTTAGGCAAAACGACTTAAGCAAAACGAATTTTAGGTAAAACTATCTTAAGGAAAACTGCTTTTAGTGAAAATTTATATTCTCCCTTCGTTCTGGCTAGTAGTCATTTTGTCTAAAAATCGCTTCGTCTGAAAGTCGTTTTGTTTAAAATTATTTTTGCCGGAAATTGTTTCACCTAAAGTTGTTTTGCCTGATGCTTATTTTTGCCTAAAACTCGTTATGCCTAGAAATCTTTTGCCTAGTCATTTTGGTCTTCATCTAAGGACAAACTACATTAGGCAAAAATACGTGTATTCCATCTATTGGCAATCGCTAGGCCGGAGCGTACTATTCCGCTAACGGCTACCAACCTCCTTCTCCTCGCACCCTTGACGCGACCAATTTTCCGTTCGTTTGGCAAGTCAAATACTGCGCCCCTGTTTGCAGAGAACAGTGCCGCGTCCCCGTGATTTGTAGGTTTTAATGAAAGTCTCGTTAGCGCTCGCAGCGGCCTCTCCGCTCGGGAGGCCGGCAGCGCGAAGTAATTCCTCGGAACGAGGGCAGATTACGTCGGGGATAATTGGCGCGCGAGGCACGGCGACACGTGGCTATTTAGGCAGGCACAGAAAGTGAAATTAGCGGCGGGGGAGGGGGAAGCTGCTGCTGAGCGACGTGACATTTCAAGCCTGCGAGGCGAGTCCGCCGGGGGCCCCTGCGAAACAGCGACCGTCCTTCGGACAACGCCGGCGGACAAGCTACGGTGGGCTCGAAACCATAGGCTAAAAGACCAGGTAAAATAAATGGCGAGTGGGGATTGCACCCAGGGCAAGGCCACACCCTCCGAGTGACGGTCTTCCAGCTGGGACCCGTAGGTGACCATCATCCCCTAGCTTTACAGAAATGAAACCCTTGAATGGAGTGTCGCTGGAATGCAAGGGCGGGGGAGGCGGGAGTACCCGGAGAAGGCCCGCCGGCAGACGGCATCATCCAGCACGATTCCCACATTCGAAAATCCGGGAGTGGGCCCGCCGGGTATCGAACCCGGATCGCCGTAGCGTGAGGCGAGCGCCCTGGCCACTACGCCACCGCTGGCCCTAAAGACCAGGTAGACCACTAATTCGTCTTCTGTGCGTATGTCCTGCATTGGCCTACCCCACAGGAACACAACTGTCAAAGTAACACGGTCAACAGTGATGAAAGTTTTGGATTATCTCTTAATTTTCCAAAGACAAACGTTTTTATGAGAATTAAATACTTTCACCATCTCAAATCACTTATACAATAAACAGCGTTGTAGCTTCAAATACAATTCGCACGATTTTTGCTAGCCGCATTGGCAGAAAGCAAGATCAATGTTGGGACACGGAGACTGGTTGTGCGTGGCCAGCGAGATCGGTGCACCTCATCTTTATTTAGTCTGTGCTCACAACCATTCGTCACATCAGTCAGTCGCCCATCCGTCAGTCAGTAATCCGCCTGTTTGTTCGTCCGTCGGTTGGAAGCGATTAAAAAACATCCGCGACCGTCAATCCTTCTGTACGGCAAAATTTCGGCGTGACAAATAAACAATGTGATCTTTCTTTAGTTGTAGGTATATTTCGGTTGGAAACATATTTTCAAGAGAGAAACATTTTGGGGAAATAATATTTTTACGTGATAATAATTTGCACCTAAATATTGTTTACATTTTGAATTCCTGAATTTTCAACTAAATATAAATGAACACATATCTATCGCCTTGCATATTATTTCAAAGTGCGTTATCGCGTATACGAAATGACGTCAGAAGGGAATTTTGGTTTAATACATAAAGAAGATACGTCAACTCAGACATAAAGCGGTTGTCCACGAAATAATGATAATAAACACCACAGTGGGGTAGATAAGTAAAAATGAAGCATATTTCATCAAAGAACTAAGTCTAACGTCCATAGTTAACCCGCTAATGTCGATGGTAATGTGCAGGGGCGGAAGAGCAATCACAAAAACTAGGCTACAGGCAGTGCAGTGAAATTACACTTTATTTACACATTTGGGCTGCAGGCATGGCGATAGAGTGCCTGTTCTATGTATAAATTGAAAGCCCCTGTTCAAACTGTCTGTCGACCACACCGGCGGTGCAGCGCTGAAGAATGTTGCGACGCAAATGTGCAAAGGCTTCCGGCGTAATGAGTTCTTCCCTCAAGTCAAGTGGTGTGGCATGCATCATCGATTTGATGTGGCCCCACAGCCAGAAGTTAGGTGGTGGAGGTGTGACGTCAGGTGAGCGTGGTGGCCATGCTGTGGGGCCTCCCCTACTTATCCACCGGTTCGGGAAGTGAATGTCGAGGTGCCGACGAACCGCAATGACGAGACGAGGCGGGACACAGTCCTGCCGAAGCCACATCGCCTCACGAGCATCTAAAGGAAGTTCCTCGAAGTATTCCGGTAACACGTCCTATAGGAACTGTAGATACGTTGCACCTCCGAGACTAAGACTGTGCGGTACTGAACGGCGTTATCTGACACGCAGACCCGCGCACAGGCTGGTTCCCAACGCCACGTAGACAAGGTTGCATACCCGCCCCTGCACATTGCCACTGCTATTAGCAGATTAACTATGGACGTAAGACCATTGGTTCCTTGATGAACTATGCTACATTTGTACTTACCTACCCCACTCTGTTGTGATTTTTAATTTGTTCGTGAACGCTAGGTATACTGGGTTAGATAATATTTCAATATTAATAGACTCTAAATTTTGTTTAGCAAATAATATATATTTTGTAAAAACAACTATAATTTTGTTTTACCGTTGTCTATGCAATGTCATTTCTAGTGGAAGTGAGAGGTGACAAACATTGATTTAAACGTCCGACGTTAAGACATTAGTCACGACTGAAATTCTCTTTTCTTTCGAAATTCAAATTTTTGGTAGTCAAATTTATAAAGCCTCTTATTCCGACGCATTCTATTATAATTGTTTAAATATAAAGACGTTCGAAATAAATAATAGAAAAAAAACTAACAAAGCAATTTTTTTTATTTAAAGAATTAAATCGTTATCATTTTTGTAATAACAACAAGAAAAAATAATTAGTAAACATTTATATCTTCCAGAACAAATGATTTTCTACTAAAATATTTGTGCATTTACAATAGAAATTAGGCTTTTTTTCAGTTACACATTACTGCTTGGTGGGTGGCCGCTTAGCCCAGTCATATTAGGTAAAAAAAGGGGTCAACCTCGGAATGAAAGATAATAAGCTGTAAATTGGTATAAGCCTTTGTTTTGTCGTTCTTAATGTTGTCTCAAAAGTCACCAATGTTATCGTGTCCGCGTCTTAAGATATTGAAGGTCAAAGGTCATAAAAATCGATTTTTCGCGAATATCTCGCTTTTTATTGCTTAAATAAGATTT
>NQII01001159.1:374371-415155 GCA_002778355.1 Clitarchus hookeri
ATTTTTATGACCTTTGACCTTCAATATCTTAAGACGCGGACACGATAACATTGGTGACTTTTGAGACAACATTAAGAACGACAAAACAAAGGCTTATACCAATTTACAGCTTATTATCTTTCATTCCGAGGTGAAACCCCTAATATGACTGGGCTAGCTGTGCTATTTTTGCCTTGAATTTATACACGTGCGCACACACACACCCATACATATATATACATACACACCCACACAATATTGTAAAGTAACACCATCCGAAACATTGCCATCTGAAGTTATAAAGGAGTTTTGTTTTCAAATTTGTTGTCCCGATCACTTAAAGCATTAAATTTTACTTAAACTGTATTCAATGTGAGTTAAAAAAAAATTGGGTGTGGTTTGCAGTGTAGTGTAATTATATCTTTCGTGTTATAAGAAAATTTTGTTGTTCTTGAAATGGTTAAAATGTAAGATATTTATTTGGAGTCTTTTTCACGTGAGTGATTTATAATATTCTTTTATACGGCACAATTTAAGATATTAGAAGCTTTCCAACTTTTTACAGAATTGGAAATTTCTTCTAAGTTGCTATATCTCAGAAGTTCTGACACTGAGTTCCATGTTTTACTGTCCTGAGCTGTCGGCAATAAAGAAAATGCTATACTCAATCTACATTTAAATGACAGAGGAACCCACATTAAAACCTTTCAAACTGGGGCATATTTCCATCACGTACCTGTGGTGGAATAATCACGAAGGTCAAAAAGTAAATGAACTGTATAGCACCACGAGTCATTTCGAATAAAAAGACAAAATTTCAGGATGCCCTGGAATGCAGTTTAGAGATATTGTACATTTGAGAGGTTTATGCATTTCATTAATGTGTAAAAATAACCGTGAAATTTTCCCTCTTGACGCCTATTTACAGTACAGTAAATTTTTTATCGCCAGCAAGGCACCGATGTCTGCGATGCCATTATTGAAGTTCGAGTTTAATCATGGTCCGGCATAAAATTAGAGTTATGAATAGCATTGGGCCTCCCAAAGTGAAATCAATGAATTGTAACAATATTTCCTAGATACTCAGCTGCAATGTTTCTTCGAGACTTTATATCCTAGTTCACGAATGAATCGCGGAGGCCTCACATATTCGTTTTTCAACTTAATTTTCAAAAACCTATAAAAAGTAAAGCATTTGCGAAGTGTTCATACTACACTGGCACTATTTGTGGTAGCTGAATTATTTGTGGGGGGAAGTAAGAAATGGTAATAAGTTATGAAAAAACCTTATTGTTAATTTAACCGGTTGTGTGTATATATATATATATATATATATATGATTATTTATTTACACACACGCATATATGCATACACACACATATATAAACACAAATACACACACACAAAGATAGCTCTGTCACAAAGCAGTACTTCGAAACAAATTTATTGTAATGTAATTTGAAGATATGTAAAATAAGGAGAAACCATTTTTTTCTCAGAAATTGTTGACTCAATTATAATGGTCGTATTTTCGCTTCACTTATATGCTGCATTTTTATCGGACAAATAGCCTATATAAATAAAATACTCTTAATTAAATTCCATAGCACATATCCTTTATTTCCTTGATATTCGAACCCAGGACTTCCTGGTTTGAAAGGAAAGTGTCACCTTTTTCTTTCGAGGAGCTGCAACACCCTGAAGTGGTGCGCGCACTCTTCAACAATGAGTGCCCAGGGGCCACGGTTGCTTGCAATGGCTAGATCACTCGCTTCCGAACAAGGCGAACCTGGTTAGATTACCGGTGGGGTCTCTCCCGGAACTTAACGCGTGTGAATCGTGCCTGACGATGCCATATCGGTGGGGCGGGTTTTTCTCGGGGATCTCCCGTTCCCCCGCCCTTGCATTCCGACACAGCTCCGTACTCGCCTCGCTTCACCTTCATCGGCTCTCAAGAACCAGTTGCTAAGAGCCGCCTTGACCTCTCGCCACCCTCAGACGTGCTCGCAGGGTTTTCAGCCCGAAGATATTGAGCATGCTGGAGCGACCTGACCTGACCCGTGCGTCTTATATATGCGGTCATTTGCAAAGGGGCGCGCAATAAAACAGAAAGAAGTGCGCGCGACGCTAACTGAAATCCAATTTGTCCCGTGCCGACATGCCATCAGGTGTGAGCTGGAGGCCAGTCGGCAGTATTCTGCTCGCTGGACCCATTCCCCGCCGCGCTTCTCTGCCCCCTTCCTACATCTCCCCCGTTACCATCGGCCGCGGACTTCTCTCTCAATATCGTCCCCCGAGGAGGAAGGCATTCACGGAATTCGCAGGGCGACCCTCAGTTCCACGACTTTGCCCCTCCTGTACTTCTTCAGGCGCGAGAGGAGCCACTAGTCCCTCTTCGTCTTTGAGAACCAGCGTCACCAACTAACAAAAGAAAGCTCCCACCACCAATCTTACTCTTCTTCTAGTGTTTCAAAACACCCCTTTAATAAAGATCATTCTTTCCCATCATCTATTGACAAATAACCATTTTTTTCTATAGTTTGTTCGCGATTTCTTCACACTTTTTGAATCAAACCGTTGAAAAATCACCCTATGGAAGAAGTGCTTGGTTGTTACTTAAATATTCCGTGTAACACAAGTGTTTTATTATTGTGATAACACACAAGTACCTTATTTTTGGTTAAGTTAAAATGCTATTTAAGTTTTAATTATAAATTTGAATATTTTATTAGAATTATTATAAAAAAAAAGCAGGGAGAAAATAGGTGTGTTGGTAATGCCCAGTAAGAAATAGTTCTTATGCAGCATTTGAGTACACTGAGTGCGCACGAACGCAGTGCGCTGCCCCTTTGGTGCGATATAGACTCGGTTAAGCTTTGCGTGAGACGGAGAAATATCCTGGAAATGCAACTTTAGCAGGGCTTCAGCAAAGTGTGGAGTATCCGTTACGTAATTGCACAAACTTCATAAATTGAATGCAACTTTTTTAATAATTTTCTTTCAAAGGTGGTTTTGCGGTATTTCTGCCAGTTCACCTCCCCCTTATTTTTTAGATATAATGGGGGTTAACTATAGCCCCAATCGCAGTCATGTTTGCCCAATCCCACTAAATCCACGATCATGTGCCCTTGTAGTTATAGTATTTCCTGCAAGTCTAGGAGTATGGGGCTCTGCCCTGAGACGCGCTCAGTTACCTTCCCTGCCTAGAAACTCCGACTCTCCTTTCAGCTTTTAGTTAGGTTATAATGAGTGTCTCGTAACGTCGAGGTCTTTAGACCCGATGAGGGCGAAGAAGCGAAGTGAGCCCGGAGCAGCCCCGGGATGCAAGAGCGGGGGAAACGGGAGATCCCCGAAAAAAAAAAAAAATTTCCCCAACCAGCGGCATTGTCCGGCTCGGTACCCACACGCGAAAATCTGGGGCTTGTCCCATCGGGAATCAAACCGGGTTCGCATTGGTGGGAGGCGTGTAGTTATAACCCCACCACCATCGTGGTCCCAAGGCAGGTTCAAAAAACTTCTTCGTCTTGGGATTTTGTGCTACCACCTGCACCATGGTCTCCTCCGTCTTAAAATAGGAGAGTATAGAGAAACATATTTATATATATATATGCAACACGCTGGTTCACTTGTGGACATTACTGGGGATATCATTACCTGCCTGTAAAAAAATTACATAACACATTTTTTTGCGTGAACACTGGTCATATTCGTACTTTTAAAGCCCAATATCCAAAAATCAGTAAATGCCAACATACAGAAATCAAATAAACGACATTCGACAAAAAAAATTACGAACTACTCAAGTTTGTCTATAAACGTAAAGCTCATTTTAAATTAATGCATCCAAAGAAATTTTCCGCAGATTTTTCTCGATTTTTCTAAAAAAGCTTTGTCTGGTCATACCTTTAAGTGGAGTAAACAATTTCTTTCTCATGCTTATTTTTTATTTTTTTTTTATTTTTAGTGTATCGTTCTGTTTATAATATTTATATATTCCAAAGAAATGAATTGTGAATTATGCATACATTTCTGGAGATAGCTTTACGTGTGATGGCCAGGATTTGTATTATTCTGTTACAAAGATGTACAATAAGCTCTTTCCTTATGAAACGGTATTAAAACCCCACCATTTGCAACTTCAGAGGTGATTTAGTAACGTAATATGCCACGTTGTAAATGTCAGAATGTCAGAATTCAACCAAATAAATGTAATTTACTAAAAGTGTTGAAAAAGTGAGAATAATTTATTACGACCGAGAAACAATTTCTTGGGGCGGTCGGATTCAGTAGATATAAGTAAAAGCCAAATTTAATTCTGTGGAATTAAGTCACAAATAATCAGTTTCATCATGTTAATTTTAGACCACTAAGTAAATACGGGTCAGTTTTGTAACTTATCCTGGTGTCCTTAATCACTCTACATTTTACGTAATTTTCCGAACATTTATATTATGAGACAGGGTCAGAAAATAATCTGTATTTCAAAATACTTAAGCCTATTTCAATTGAAACTTAAATTTTATATTGCCGATTGCATAAAGTAACTAAAATATTATTGTGTCGCTGGGTTTATTTCATGTCGTCTAATATACTCATTAAATCCATAAATTGGTCACACGCTACTTCGAGTACGTCGAGTAAAAGATCTGATAATCTCAATATCGTTTATGTACATGCAAAGATGTTTTGTAACTGTGTTCACCTTTTCACACTGTGTGCCTTGGGATCTAAGGGTACACGTTTTAAAATCTTGCACACATGGAATTTTATGGTGACGTTCTCTTTCCTGTAACGAAATTTTCAATTTTCTTGCCAACAAAAATTGTTTAATAGAAATTCTGTAATTCTTTCTTTTAGAAACATGTGATATTTCTCAATATCTTAAACGATATTTTCTTAGTATGAACCGTGAATTACGTTCTAATTAAGGAGTGAATCTTATTGAAAAATTTGACATTATATTACGGTAGAAGATCTGAAAGCGTAATTTTCCTAAATTTAAATCTATGAATACCATTTAAAATGACAAATCATGTTGAATGTTTTCCTGAGTAGTTACTTCACGATTACAGCAGTTCTTCTTTAAAATGTTTTGGACAAATAAATATTTTACACGAAGGAAGATGCTATTACTTACATTACCGCAGTCACTTAGGTTTACAAATTATATTTTTTAAACGTTTCCTGGCAGTTAAGAAGGCATTCTTCAATGAGTATAACTCATTATGTGTGCAATATCTAAGTAAAATTACTTCATTCTTCTCTTCATTTTCATAGTGTAGATAACTGCTCAATGCCGCTTGCTTGTTGAAAATAAAATTAAACAAATTAATAAAAGCTGAAAGTGTGGTACATTCAGTTATTTATTTCTAGAAAATGTTTTTTTTAATTTGTATGCTCTGTTTGGAAATAGCTACAGTTAGCTCCAACTTTCTAGATTATTAGATATCGGTTGTCATGTAACGAAGAATATCAATAGTTGAAAAATTACTTTTATTTACCTGCCAAATCTTCTTGATATACCCCCAGCTGTCCGAATACCTCGTAAATACCTGCAAATTATTTTAATGGTACAGTATGGTCGATATTGGCATTCTTATACGAAAGAATAATGAGCAATTGGCTACAACTTCTAAATCCGCCAACATACAACAACTCAACAACCGCTAACCTGCCTTGCAACCACCATCTTAGGGAATAGCTTAGAAAAATAAATAATTTACTCGGCATCAGAAAAACTACACATTCGAATCACTCGCTTACCAAAAATAGATAAAATTAAAATAACTATCTAGATCAATGATCATAAATATCCGAAAGGCAGAGGAAGATGCATCTAGTCATTTCGGCAAGCTTGAATCTTTTACCCGCTCTTCATTTCTCTATCGTCCTTAATGATAGCACGCGCTCTAGGAGAACCTGAGCTCCACCTAGGCTAAAACATGGTGATATGATTCAGTAAAGGCGGACAAGCCTAGCGAACAGCAGCAACGCGTTGGTATCCAGGCCAAGCGAAGAATCCAAAACACATTAGAGCAATAATAGTTTATAAACCACATCAGCGAAGCGCCAGTGGAGCTCCCCTCCGGGTGGCGTGGTGTTTGGGACAATTACGCCACCGGAAACTCTATAATATGGCAACACTTTGCACGCGCGGTCTGACAGCCTGTCTGTGGACCCACGCCAAGATGAAGCCATCAAGATGCAGCTTGGCGTGCCACTCGTCGCTTTCCGAGTCACCACTCTGCCTACGGCGATGGTATCATTCAGGTTAGTGATGTCTTGTAATTGACCAGGACCTCCCTCGCCAATAGCTTATAATTACTGCAACTCCTAAAAAGTGAATTAAATGTTTGTTCTGTTTTCATAATTAACTTAAGTTCTTCCCCCATAATAGTATAAACCTTCCGTAGTCCCTAGACACAAGTACAAAATATTAAAAACTTTACAATGCGCTCTCCGCGGAAAGCGATCCGAACTGCTGCGCGGCAGACCAACGACTCCTCCTACCCAGTAATCGCGTTATCTCGCGAGTGTCCCGGCAGCTGCAACTGCTGATCCGCGGGACTGCGGCTGACACTGTGCGAGACTGGCCGAGTTATTTACTGATTCAGGTCGTAGTAGTTCACGCACAACCCAAGCGAGCCGTCTTACTTTGTTACGAGGACAGTTCGAGCATTGCAAGCCTGGTTCGGAAGGCTCGATAATATCCAGGTGTTTCACCTCTTCAACCTGTTGCTCTGTTATTGGCCTACGTCTGGCGGAGACTTCACCTGGACGGTTGTGGACTATCCGAGAGCTGTCGACCTGCGGATGGCCACTTCGCCTTGCTCACGCACGTCGAAACGGGACAGGATTTTAAGGCCCGAAGGCCAGCACACCCTCTATCCTCCCGCACTGCATATGTACTCTGATGAGTAAGACAGTGCACGGCACTTTCTCCTCTTGGTCTCTTCGGGCCATTCACTTTACTTTCTTGCCGTAACTCGATATTCTACCGGTTTTCTCATTTAAAAACCGACCCTCCTCGCCAATCTAGAGCACTCCGACTTTTACTTATTAAAGCCTTTACCTGAGTACCTATTATGGGTCATCAGAAATTCGCCGATTCCATTGGTCAAAATCCTCCAGTCTTCTACCAATATTGGTGGCGAATTCACTCCACCTCCTGTGCAGTAGTTTGTCATCCATTATGTTCCCAGCTTCCAAGTGAATGCCCAACTCTTCTGTTTTCTCCTTGAAAGAGTCCCTCAGATCTTCAGTTTTCAAACAGACCATTAACACATGCTGTGCAGTGTAATCAACACCGCAGACCTCGCACAGCGGAGATCTCACAAGCCGCAGGCTGTGCAGTTTGGCCTTAAAGTTTCTATGGCCTGTGATAAGTTGCATGCTGTGAAAATGGCTCTGATCCAATTGCAGCTTAATCTCGATCTTATATCAGGAAGGAGTTAAAAAGTCTGCCTACCTTTGGTGGAGTGTGACCACATGCTTTGCCATTCTACAATCATGCTATCATTTATCTTTTTTGTCAGCCTTCCAGCTCCCGATCTCTCCGCCTCCAGGCCCCTGTATCTAACCAGCAAGTCCACGGGCAGCACTCCAGCAATAACCGGGAGAGACTCATTGGGTACATTCTTATATGCTCTTGTAACAGTCAGCAGTGCAGCCCTCTGAGCACTAATGAGTTTCCTTTTGTGCTATGAAAGTTCAGCACGGTGGTGCCACATAACAGTTCCGTAGGAGATGATAGCTTCCAACACTGCTTTATATATAGTATGCAGGGTACCATAATTTAAGCCCCAACTGGTGTTTCCAATTCTTCTAAGTTTTTGAAACACCACCACTGCCTTCCGTGACTCATACTCCACATGTTTCAAGAAACTCATTTTATCATACATGATGACTCCCAAATACTTGAATACTTGCACATACTTAATCAGGCGTCCCGCGAAGCGCACAGTCGGGTATCTTTGCAGCTTCCCTTTAACCAGCATAATTTTGTTTTTCTCCATGGAAAATTGCAATTTTGTGACTTTAGACAATTCCCAGGCCTTTACCATTATCAAAGTCGCTTTCGTTTCAAGTTCCTCACTTGAATGGCCAGACACAAGCACCAAACCTTCATTGGCATACCCGAAAACTATGCACCCTTCAGGGAGTTCAACTCTAAGAATCCGTCAAAAAGGATGTTCCATAAGGATCGGTCTTAGGACCGAACCCTGGGGACACCCCTTAGTCACTTTCTTCTTCACTTAAATGTTCTTATTGGAGTAGATACTCCACCTGTTTGTAAAGAAATCCTGGATGACCCTGTAGGTATTAGCAGGGCATTTCTTCATCTTTAGTCGGTGCATCACTTCCGGTCACCAGGTATTGTCGAACTCTCCAGAGATGTCGTGGAGGATGGCCATGATGTATTTCTTGAGGCACTCTCTTATATTTTTATGACATCGTACAATGCGAAGTCTGTCCCCATTCCTCTTCTGAACCCATACTGATATTCATTCAGCGTTCCTTCTGCTTCTAAGGCCATAGTAAGCCTTCTGTTTATCACTTTTCATAGACTTTGCCTAGCACCGGAAGTAACGTCAACGGCCTGTATGATTTGGGGTCATCCAGTTCCTTCTTATTCTCCTTGTGCAGGATCCTCAAGCAACCCATTTTCCAAAGAGAACGAAACACTCCAGTTTGGAGACTGTCATTCACAATGTCCAATAAAATGTACTTAATGCAGAAAAAACACCTTTTCAGGATCTCCGTTGTTATCCCATCGATGCCAGGAGCCTTGCCATTTTTCATTTTATACATCATTGCAGTAAGCTCTTCCATACTGAAGTCAGGTGCATCCTGTTCTTTTGGAATCGTTGCCATGGACTGTCTCTTAGCGGAGTGTGCCTTCCCCTCATCATCCAGAGTGTCATCAGGAAGGAGGGCGTGGAGCACAGCCTCCATAGATTTTTCGTGATCCAAGTTCAGATTTCCGTTTATCTTCATACATGGAGGTGGCACCATTTTCTTCAATTTGTTCGCAGTAAGTTTATAGACCAAACCAAAGGGATCCTCATTTCCCAATTTGGTAACGAATTGTTCCCACGATCTTGTTTTCTTTTTCCTGACCCTACTGAAGTAAGCCTTCTTCTTCGTTTTATATACACTCGAGAATTGCTTCTTTTATCCTCCCCTCAGTTTGTGGAGATGCCTTCTATCACGCCTGAGGGCTTTCCGATCTTGCTCCAACTCTTCATCCCACCAGGACGTGTTTGGGAGACCCTTAGTTTTTTTGCACAGATTCTCTTCACACATCTCCTGGATGATCCGAGTCAATTTCTCGACTCGGTCATCCAGGGTTCCCATGACGTAATATGAGCTGAGCTTACCCAGCAGGGCCCAGTCAAAGGCAGGCCAATCCGCCATATTGTGAATGTACAGAACCTCTTTTTCCATTTGTACAGGGTCACGGTTACCACCATGTATCTCAAAAGTGATCAACCTGTGGTCACTCGAACTTTCATCCATCACAGTCCAGTGCTTATGTTGTTATAAGCTTTCCTATTTGTGACAGTAATGTCCAGATAGGATTCTATGTTGTGAGCCTGAGAGACGTATGTTGGGAGTTCACCTTTAAAGTTCGCCACTTCCAGGTCATTTGTGAGGATAAATTGGCTCACCAGCTCCCCCGCCTCATCGGTGACAGGGGAGTGCCATATTTCTGATTTCCCATTTACATCAGCTTCCACTATAAGTGGTTATTCTCTTAAGGTGTTAACAATTACCTTTGCTGGCTATGTGTCCCCATTGCTGAAATTTGTAGCAACGCGAGAGTGAGATATAATCTCCCACTCGGCAGCTTTCATAACCAACATAGATCCCGCCTTTACAATGAGTGCGCTTCGTACACTAGGGTCGCACTGTAGCACCACATTTACTCTGTCTGCCTCCCTACGACCAGTTTTGTGGCTTATGGTGACCACTCTCTTGAAGGACTCCAAAGTATGCCCTCCACATTTGCCATTGCGGAAATTCTGTGGGAAAATTGTTTCCGGCAGTTCCGCATTATCCTCTCCACGTGGCACATCGTAAACCACGACTTTGGGGTCGCGTGTTCTTGGTGCCTCCAACTTCAATCCCAAGAATTGTATTTTTGCAGCATTGTTTATGCTCTGCAGGGTTTTCTCGTCTCCTGCTTCAACCAAGATACCTCCACCTCTTATGCCTCGAATGTTCCTGATTTGAAGGCCTTCTTCTTTGGGGTTAAATCCCTTTCTTAGCATTTCCCTGGTCTCAGTGCTCGATTTTCCCTCTGTTTCCGGGTATACCAAGATAATTTTATTAGCCGGTTTCGGCTTATATTCCACCCCGGTAGCCTGAGCGTAACTTCTTATCAAAGGCACTTCAGATTTTTGAAGCCTGGAAGTTTCTAGTCTTGGTCCATTAAATTCGGCCTGTTGGAGTCATCGAAATAGCTGACTACTTTGAATCAGTACTCCATCTATGTTTCCTTGTATCAGGCTCAATTTAGGGATCAACCAATTTGCCTGGGTGGAGTTTATTTCTAAACTTTTGCTCATTATCCACTTCTACATGGTCTCCACCAGTTCCTTCGCCTCTTCATGCATCTTCATGATGCTTACCCTTTCTTCTGCCATTGAGTCTCTCCTGGTCTCTTCAACTTGTTGAAACTTGGGTTTCCTCTTGGCTTTTGCAGCACTTGGTTCTGATTCCACTTCAACTGGTCTCATGGAGGAACTGGGGGCTGTCTCCACTTCCTGTGTATCCGGGAAGACCAATCTTGATGGCTTCAGAGGCTTGCATCTTTTACCCACCAGGGTAAATTCCTGAATTTTCTTTGTGGCAGCCCATAAATCTGCTTCCTCTTCTGACGAAGAAGATGCCTCTTCAGATCCACCAAAACCGGCCTCCTCACCTTCCACACCAGGAGCAGGAACATCTTCCTCATCCACGGAATCCTTTATTTGTATTTCCTCATCGTACACTTCCTGCAACCAGGAGTCCACGATAGAGGCCTTAACACCTGGGATATTCTTCCATATCTTATGGTGTATCCTCTTTTTACCCACTTACATAGGGAATTTCCCCCATTTGAAATTAGGGTCCCTAAGCCTTTCCAAGGTTGCTAGTGCCACTTCGCTTTGAATAAACTCCCTTTTGAAAAAAACCTGTAAGGCCATCGCAACAGACAAAGTTCCCGGTGGAACCGGCGTTTTCCTCACCGACCTCCCCTCCTGGTGGCCGAGACCTATTTAAGGATATACCAGGAGCACTACTTTCTATCTCATGTTAGCTCCCGCAAACAAGATCTTCCTCGGCACTTTTCCATTCTTGTGATACCACTGGGAAACTTTGTGTTTTTGTGACCACCATGCTTGGCCGAAAATATTCTAAATTTTCCACATTCACACTCTGCCGCATCAGCGCGTATTCTTCTCTCACGGAAAAATTTAGCATGGCGGCAAATCCCTTTATAACAATCGCGGCCCAATGCGTCCGGGTGTGCTCAGGACTCAGGTTTGGGGGACAACCGGTTCACCAGAATTGTCCCCCGCCTCCTCGCCCACCTGGCGTAGAGAGCAGTACGTTCCACACTGCAGACTATCGTTTCGATCATTCAAGACTGCCGAGAAAGGCGCAACCAGCAAACCCATTTTAAAGGATGCTGCCAGAGGCACCCCCTCGACAAATCTGCCAAACACACCATTCTCATACCATTACCATTCCTGGGAGTAAAACTCCCGCCATCTTACCATTGCAATTATTCATATTCCTGTGCCATCTCCGGGTCGTTGTCAGGAAGCCTATAACAAAATATGTTTGTACTGGCAGGTCATATACAGGTTAAGTCACATCCGGTAATTTTGGATGTCGTCCGAGTTGGAGGACTAGAACCTGACCACACTATACCCTGTGAAGGGTTTCGTGTAATCAAAAGTAAGCCTCTCGTATGTGCGGACGGCGTCCTTGAAGATCCTGGTCGGTTCAAAAGGCTGTCCCCGTCTCCAATAGCATTCTTTCAAGAGGCTATGGAGTGCTTCCGTGTCAGTGGGAAGGCTGACCTGGGCGACGGTCAGCCTATCCACACATTCCATACGGGTAACATCACTTTGTCCCCACCTTCCAGGGATCTTACTAAGAGAACCACAGCGGCCATCAGGATGGCCGGGTCCTCTAGCCGAGAGAGTTGGGAGCCACGGATCATCTCGCTGTAAAGCTCCTAGGGTTCCTTGGGGTTAGCCCCAACTGGCCGGGTTTGAACCGATGCGTCCATTGTCGATCTATTGGACGGCCACTCAATAGTGGTGATATTATCGTCTAGTGAAACAGATTCACCCTGCCAGACGAGCATCTTCAGAAGGGTAACTTCTCTTTCCATTCTTTGTTCGAATTCATTCACTACTGGAAGTTCCTCCTTTTCCGGACAGAGTTCCTCATGCTTCCTCTCCCTTTTAATGGCGCATACGGTTATTCTCCTATTATCCCTGATCAACTTGCTCATGTTCTTCGTGAGCATTTCGAATACCTCTCGGACGTAGAGAGCAGGTTCCAGGAACACGGCCACCCATCATCCATTTCTGGTTGTTTATCGTCTTCTGGGTCGATTAAATGCAGGATCAACCCAGATATCATTGGAATTTGTGCCTGCATCACAATTGGTTGATCAGGTATTATTTCCTCCAAGGAAATCTGATCGTAGTCGGTGATCCTTTCTTCCAGCACGACAGTGGGGAAGAGATGTTCAGCCATGACTACTGGAGCTGTTTTCCATTGATCCAGTTGTTTCCATTTGAATCGATCTGCTGAGACTGGTGCTCTGCCACCACACATCGAAGTTCTCGTTTCGTTTACCCAAGCTGGTCAGATATCTCATTACTGTGGGCGCTAAGTCTCGATGCCTGAGCATTCTCCTTATATCGATTTCCCCGTGAACACTCTCGAAAGAGGCACGGAGATCCTCAACCTTCAGGCACTCAGAGAGCAGGTGTGGGGTAGTATCAAGTACCTCGCACACCACACAATCCGGCGTGTCAACCAGCTCCATCGACGACAACTTTGCCTTGAAGTTCCCGTGGCCCGACAAAAACTGCGTGCTATAGTGGCCTATTTCAAACCACCAAGCCTGCAGCCTAAGCCGGACGTCCGGGAAGATATCGTATGTCAAGCGACCTTTTGCCTATGAATTCCATCTCGCATGCCACTCGTTAATGGCTGATTCTTTCAGCATTTTGGCTTCCTCGGGGATGAGGGAACCACACCATTTCCTGTTGCTAATTTTACCTCGTTGCTTCAGCAAGAGGTCAAGTGGAAGCTCTCCGGCAATGACGTGCAAGGCGTCGTTGGAAGTCGTTCGATAGGCCCTGGTAACAGCCAGAAGTGCCGCTTTCTGAGCACTGATAACCTTGAGCCTCACGTGAACTTTCCCAACCTCAGCAAACCATACACCAGAGGCGTAGGTAGCTATGGCCAGGAAGACACCCGAGTACATAACCTTCAGCGTGCGGTAGCAGACCCCCAGTTAGCAGGAGCCACTGCCCTCAACTTATGAAACAAAACTACAGGTTTGTTCATCGCATAACTTACGTGACCCACGAACGAGAGACGGGCCTGAAGTATAACCCCTAGGTACTTCATCTCCTGAACCCGACGGACTACCCGGCCATTGAATCGTATAACAGGATTCCTCCTAAGGTTTCCCTTAAGAAGAATTGCCTGCATATTTTCTGCAGAAAACTTCAACTTGAAGTCGTCGGCCCATGTCTGGATCATCTCCAAAGCCAAGGCAGTCTTCTCCTCCATCTCACGTCTAGTCCAGGCGGGTATGAACAACAGTCCGTCATCTGCGTAACCGTAAACCACACAGCCATCCGGTAAATTCAGCCTAAGCAGTCCTTCAAAGATAACATTACAAAGTATAGGTCCCAGCACAGAGCCCTGAGGACAACCCTTTGTTAGCTGCTTCCGTTCAGCGTGTTCCCCTACCTGAACTTCACAGGTCCTATCACGAAGAAAAGACCTGATCAGTCCATATAGGTTTCCCGGATATTCGAGGAGCCGCAGCTGCCACAGGACTTGTGGCCACCAGGCGTTGTCGAATTCCCCCGAGATATCCAGAGAAATAGCGAGAACGTATTCATAGGTACTCTCCCTCACCTGGTTCACCATATCAATTATGGCCATTTCGGTGCTTTCCCCCCCCCCCCATAAAACCATACTGCCTTGCATGTATACCTTGAATAACGTCAAGATACTGCATTAGTCGTGCATTGACTAGGCGTTCCAGAGTTTTCCTCATCACACTCAAGAGCGTGATGGGTCTGTATGATTTCGCGAGGGAGGGATTCTTTCCCCCGCCTTATTAGATCACTTTCAACAGGCCTTTCTTCCAGGCAATGGGAAAGCTGCCGGTTCTTAGGCAGTAGTCGCAACAGACATTCCTGGTATCATGACAATTGTCAAGTTTTTCTTTTGTAACGGGGCGCTCTTAGCCGGCTTGGCCCTTCTGCTCCCCGGCCTCCCACTAGGCGGGGAAGAGGGATCACGCCCTCTCATCGCATCCATGACAGCGCTCACCATTATTGATCAGACCCCTCTGCCCCAATCTGTACACAGATTGCACCAAGCAAGCCCCGATCTGATATAACAGATCGCCCTAGGCATGTACTTCCATAAGGCTTGAGACTCTAGCACTCAATTTGTTTACCAAGCGAATGGTATGGCCGGTGCACTATCCAAACACCTGACGTGATCTCGGGCACGTCCCCGGAACTGTCCAGTTCAACGTCCGGTTCCATTTGCAAGAGGGGGGATCTCTCCGGAACCTCCTTCAGCATACGAAGTTAACCATTGCCAGCACGAGTCCAACCTCTACTGATCCGATGGCCAAGGCAGAACGCCCTGGGTGGGCCGTGGATCATCCCGTGCTCCCTCTTAATTTTCATGGCAAGTCGCAACAGACAGCCACCTGCCACCGGCAGAGACTGCACGTTTCACGGAAATAGAACACTGGACCCGTGGATGACAGCAGCGAAATGTCAGCACAGGCCACGCGTGTGCAGCGGTGGTTGAGTGGTTACGCTGCTCGCATCCCACCAAGGCAAACCGCGCTTAAGCCCCAGCTAGGCCGCTCCCGGATTTTTGAAAGTGGGAATCGTGCCGGCCGATGCTGCTGGTCAGCGGGTTTTCTCCGGCATCTCCTGTTTCTCTGCCCTTGAATCTGTCACTGTTCCATTCCCACCTCATTTCACCCTCACCGGCTCTCAAAAACTCATTGTTAAGAACCGCCCAAATCTCTCAACTCAACTCAACTCAAGTTTCGCGTCCTCCAAATACCGCAAAAGATCAATAATTTTTATATCACAGAATGGAATCTGATCTATATATGCAAAATATAGTCTTAAAATATATTCAACAATTCTATAAACCTGAAGATTACGACAGTAAAATAAGATGAAGGAATACCGTTATTATTATTTACGAATTAAATGTATGGCTCTTTGCAATATCCTAAAAATACAATCACAAGTGTGTAGATAATAATAAATACGTACTTAAATGTATGAAAAAATAAAAAAAAATATGTAAAAATACTGAGCAGATACCGTTGCACTGACAGGTGCACACAATACACTGATTCTAATTTCTTACCGCGTAGAGAGATTTACATTATTTCACTGATCCAGCGAAATGCTTTGTATAAGCTTATATAAGTGGGTGGGCGTATGCTATACCGCATCAGAGTTTGAATAGTTAAATAACTCTCTTCAAATGCCTGCAGTTAGCACTGTTCTGTGTACCACAACGAGTAATTTGACGTATTTTTAAAATATTTCCCCACACACCTCTTGTCTGAAAATGGATCAGCACTGCTCGATAAAGTTTAAATACAAAAAAGACAAGTTGTAGCCACCGAAATGTTGCACGTGACGAGTTAAATGTGCCAAGGCTCTTACGAATGATTATAGCGATTGCTTTAAAATTGCATTATGTGTGTGTCCTTGATGTTTGGACGGAATAAACGAGATTCGTGACAGCACGCGGAACTCCTTCTTTACTCGGGTTATTAATTATGTTTTTGAGCTACGATGTGCAATCATTAGTGAATAATAACGAAGATGCTTTATCCACACGTCACTAAGTTCTTTACCTAGCAAGTCTCAGCCACGGAGTTAATATGAGGAATCAATGTTAATGAAATTACTTCGTTCTCGGAGCATATACTATATATATATATAAATGTTTCAAACAAATTGCCATTCAAATCGACTTTCTCAAAGAGTACTGCTACGTTCAGATCGTTCCAAAATATTTTTATCAACTTTAATAATTTAACGTGTAAATTTTAATGTTACATTTTATAAAACATTATTATACATACTTACATGTGCGAGCCATTACCGTAGGTAAACTATCGCCGTCTTAAAATTGTTTTGGCTACTATATCAGTCGACCAATATTCTCAGAACTTGAAATGTGATTTCTCTGCCAATGGGGATTATTGCCAAGATTACATGTCAAGGCAAGCAGCCCCAACGACATATGTTACACGCACTTGGGTAAACGATCCCTGAATCTTCCTGGAGTGATTATGCGACACCACGAAAATCCTAAATAAATGTGTCTGGTTAGTTTTTTTTATTGATTATTGAAATATGGGCGAGTAATTAAAATATATGTTGAGGACTCACCACTGAAGAGCTATGTCTTCACAGATGGCCTGGACGATCATGTGAATACATGGTACATCCCTCTTAGTTATGTTCCATAGATACTAATGGGAATGGGTAAACTGTTAACATAAACGTAGTTCTTTAAGTTATTCAGTTCACGTAGACGTATGAAAAATCAATCACTTATTAAATTCAAATCACTGCAAGGGTTCCAATTAAACTCTCATTTACTATCCCTTTGCATTAAAAACTCCCGCAAACGTTAACGGAATCCGCAAGCGACCACGCCTCACAAATCAGTTAAAATAAAACTTCAATTTCTGCGGACTCGAAGCTGTCTTGCAGACGACCCCAAGTAAGATATATATATATATATATATATATATATAGAGAGAGAGAGAGAGAGAGAGAGAGAGAGAGAGAGAGAGATTTGGGTGGCTCTAAACAATGAGTTCTTGAGAGCCGATGAGGGTGAAATGAGGTGAGCATGGAGCAGCACCGTAAAGCATGGGCCGGGGAAACGGGAGACACCCGAGAAAACCCACCGAACAGTGGCATCGTCCGGCACTATTCCCACTTGCGAATAACCCCGAGCGTCTGTACGCCTCACAAGCCAACAACGAACTCCGTATTAAATCGTCATTTAGTCTTGGTGCTGCGATTTTCAAAGAAAACCCCAATCCAATAAGAGGGCAGACCTTCCCATCTCCCTTCCATCTTACTGCATCTCCCTATAGACACCGACAAAAACAAAACCCTACATATATTTACCAAAACACATACCAATTACGCTATGCCCGTGCATACATTCTAAACGTCTCATACAACAAATTTCAATAAAAAATGCACATATCAAAATGAGATTATACTACATTTTTCATGCTATTTTATGGCTTGACAGAATGCTCTGGTGGCCTTTGGCTTCTTTTTGGCGGGCCAGAACGCTTTGAATCCATGAGGCGCTTTGCGGTGGTAGTCGTTTTAAACACAGCAGATCCTCTCGTGAGCTTATTTCTGTTCGCAGTTCTGGGCCCCCTGGCAAAATTCCTCAGAAGTCGTGGACGCACCAAATCGAGGAGCCAGACAGCTCTTCAAAACAGCCATTTCAAAATAATACCTTTCGTGTTGATCGGGCATCATCCGACACTACCGACCGCACTCAGCAACTTCCAATTAAGCTAACATCAACTTTACAATAATTTATAATTTACCATTGCAGGAACCACTGTTTGAAATTACTTATCTGTCTGTGCTGTATGCTTCGTGTCGATTACAACAATATCTTAAACCACACATGGACAGTTCAAATCAACTAACACATATTAAATACACTGTATTACATGTTGTTACGCGCTCGCGGCTTTACTCCGCTTGTGAGAGCGGAAGTCTGTGAAGGCCAGGCACGTAACTCGAGAGCGGGCGGCGAAGACGGAGACCGGCTTGCACAGGCTTGCCGCCGCACGTGTGGCCGCTATAAGCCTTTCGCTTCTCGCGCGCTCCTGACCTTCAGTTCTTCTGCGTTTATCTCAAGAGTTTCATCGTTTTGTTCGTCCTTGTCTCTACCAGCGTGGCTCGGGGTGCGGGGAATATTCCAGATCTTGGCTGCTGGTACTGTAAAAGCGCGTCGGACCTCCGAGACGGGAGTTTATGAAAGTCTGGAGTCTGGGTGATTGAGAGACGTTAAGCGATAGACGATTGTAAGTGAAATGCATTGGAATTGATGGCCGCAGACACAGACTGAATGTGTGTTAATTGTGAGTGTGAGTTAGTTAACTATAACCAGATACATTAAGATAACTCTAATAAGAGTTGAGTTAGACATTAAATATTGCGCTCACTGCGAAATAAAAATAGTAATAGTGTTGATAGATTGATACTGTAAATAATGGTTGTGTGAATGAGTTAGAATCAAATTTAGTTCTTTCTTTTTTATTAAAACCTCCATCCCTCACGAACTTGGATAGCCCCTCATGCGTCTTGCAACAATATGTTACAAGTGTACGCAAAACACACGTAATATATATAATAAGTTGGTATACGATAGTCAACCTCAGTTATATATTATGTTATCTTCTGAAGGTTTTTTTTTTGCTTGCTTTAACATTTTTTCCGTCTCGTTTCATTACATAACTTTGACCGAATTCCAAATGGGATTTTCCAATAACATTTAATATAATATTCTTTGACGACCACTTCTATTGGCTTGTTTACTGTAGCCATAAGTTTCCATGTAATCATCAGAGTAGCTGAGCTGGGAATCGAATCATTGAGCTCTCGAAGCCAAGTTCAGTTTGCTGCCATCATGCCACGAGGATCTCACAAACTAAATAACACCACTGGACCTCTGAATAAATAATTTGCTTGAGAACCATTAAGTTTTATGAGAAATGAAGCACGTCGAACATCACTTCCAAGGGTGCCGGGAAACACGAACCCAGGGTCGTAACGACCCTTCTTGAGCCTGTCTGTAACTCCGGACCCAGCATCCGGGAAGTAACTGAGTCGCTGGGGTAGTCCGGCGCAACGAGCTGCGTGTGCTTCCCCGCACACCTGCCGAACTTTCTTTCGCCAGAACTTTGCTTACGAGTGCTTTCCCTTTAACCTTATTAGAACTGACTGCGAGCAGGCTGTTAATTAATTTGAGCGGGAAATGTACGGGGAGACTTGATAAATTCCTACAACTGCTGGGGAAATCTTGGACTTTGAACGAAAGGCATATTGATTGAACTTAATTTAAAAATATTTATATTAAAATAAATAAATCTGAAAATTTTAAAACTTTTACCAGCTGCATACAACCAACTCTCTACAAGTTTCAATAACTGTCAAAATAACATTTTAAAATTTGAAATGGAAGCCTAAATAAGTTTCATAGGCTATATATTTATTGTGCGAAGTACATAAAAACAAAATTTAATACCAACCCATTGTTGTCAGCCCACGATCACATTAATGGGAGTCAGATATAATACAACGTAACCAAATACGCAGTATGAGAAAACACAAGGTTCATGGGAATATATATAGTTAAGTTTATGTGCTATATAATTATATATATATATATATGTATATATTTTCTGATAATTACATATTATATGTAAAACTAATTTGTATTTTGCATTTATAAATTTGCATACCATAAATTTGAATGATGAATGTTATCTATCATGTAGTAAATTTTATAAGTGGTATATTTTTGTTCTGTTTATGATTTTTAAATATAGTCTATCGTAGTTGTGATATTTGGCGATTAATATAGAGCTAACGAACCTCTATAGAATCACTGCTTATATTCGGTAATATATGTTTAATTTGCCCGCATTTTATAAGACTTGTCAAGTAGTTAAATTACTTATTCCCGTAATTACATTCCACCGTGTTTCATAATCACTCCCTAATAAAAGTCTAATAGTCGTCGTATTATTTATTTTGAGTCACTCATTAGATAAGTCCGAGCTCATTTTTTTAGAAAGGAAGAGATTTGTGTCGAAAATAAACTTAATTATAGTCCCTTCTCTCTCATTCTTGACTATGAACGAAGGTAAAATATTCGCGTATTTTCGAAATGTGATAATTCGAAAAATTTTGGCGAAATAAAATTTAGGAGCAATGCATTTCACGGCCGTGTTGGGAGAAAAGAGGTTGGATTGGTGTAACGACTATTGCATTAATTTGTTTTTAGAGGACAATTGCGGAAAGTGGAGCTAAAATTCCGTCCGCAAATAGCTGCTATAATAAAAATAAAACCAAGGAAATTCTTTAGCGTTCTCGAAGGATGGGCACAAATTGTGGACGAGGCGCGAGGTGTAAATAACGACGCAAGGTTATCCGGCCGAATGAGAGCGCGTGTGAAAGCAGAGCTGCGTCGCCTAGGCTGCACGATATGCTTCACAGTGCGCCACTTGTAGCACGTTCAAGGGGGGGAGTGGGGAGGGTGTTAGTGTAAAAGCTGTTGGGAGGATAAACATCGGCTCTAATGACGGCCTAGGTGTGGTTGGTTACCCCGGGACAGCGGAGGCGCGAGCCGACACATCATTAATTAACAACAACCCTGGCAAGGGTTACAAAGCTCGACGCATAAGCAGCGGTGTTTCATCGATGAAAGTGCCCTGAAGGAACAATGAGGACGTCGGTGTTGATATTGCCTTCACAAGATGTATATTATTTTTTCGTCGTTGCCAAGGAACAAATTATTTTGTGAATTAACAACCCTCATTATAAACTACAAAAAATATGTTTATACTGTTCCATGCAATAACAGTACACCCTACGAAATTATTCGGAAATTTACCACACTAGCGTATACGTAAAATAAGAAAGCGTAAGTAGTAAATTTTTTTCCGTACATCCATGGTGGTATTTCTACATTTGTGTAGGAAAGAGTCAAACATATAGGGAAGTTCCCGTATTCTTATAGCGGCGACGCTAAATATTCTTATATTTGCAGCGTGGAATGCAGTATTATTGCCATGTAATATGCACGTAAAAACTGCCATTACATTCTAGGAAGTTAACTAAAATAATTATTGCACTCTAGTCATCGCCTTTATAACACGAGTTCGTTACGACCATTAAATATTCTGTGAAAGATAAACATATTTTTTGTTATGCTGAAACCACCAATTCAATTAAAATATCTTGTAATCTTGTATTCTTTAAATTCGGAGGAAGGAAGGATTTTAACAGTTGGCTGGCACATGGCAGTGAAATTGACGATTATGTGACGATCGCCGAAACTAATAATCAGGAACCGCTTTTAAATGTCGATGAATGGACATATTGTTGAGATCGATGAATTTTCCAAAATATTGAAAATGTTTCAGTTAATTTTTTGGCTCATTGCTCCCAACGTCTATGTTGTAAATAATTCGGCTCGAAATTGAGATAGAAATTTAGAAACTCCCATCAAGGTGTGTACCATTTTGCAAAACTGTATGTTAAATTGAAATATTGATGACCTCAATTTATAAAGAGAGCCAGCTTTCTCGGATTGTCGATTTCTATGTTACGGGAATTTCAAGAATCAAAAATGGCCCAAATACTAGATAAAACCGAATGCCCAATATTTATTTACTTGAGCTTACAGTCTTTTATTTGGAAATATTTTCATACGTAACTTACACATTCCAAAGTTACGTTATATCTGTACATTTCAAATTAAACAATAACCGTAATTAAATAACAAGGACGAACACAAAAATAAAAATGAATTTATTCAATAGTAAATGTACTGCACATTGAATTTATGTAGTTTGGATTTTGATGACATAAATTTTAAATTTTCAATGGTGTTCACTGTGCTAGATAATTTTTCTGGCATAACCAAAACTACACATTTTTAAGTAGCTCCAAATGTGTGTTGAATCAGCTTAATATATATAAAAAGTTTTAAAGGCGTTTCAAGAAAATTTACACAAACCGACATAAGGTAAAATCTTCTACGTCTTTCTGCTCGAAGTCTTGACTTGAAAGCAGCACATATGCTGAAAGTTGTCTGTGTATTCTACTTTACAAAGATACAGTGTAAAAAATTTAATGTTTTTTTAAAATAAACATCCTTGGAAACCAAGTTGCCAAGAAAATCCTTTGTAGAACTAGAAACAGTTTTCTTGCAAAATCCGCAAACATTATATTACATACAGCGTGTATAACAAATTACATTATTGAGAAAAGGGCATATATGTTTCCTTCTAGAAAACAAATGCAATTTATTAAAAACAGAAAATTGGGAAATTTTTTTTTTATATAATCAATGAAAATTAATTTTACTTACATTATGGTGATTAAAACCCACATCTATTGTATTAAGAAGACGCAACCTTAACTACAAGACCAACTTAACTTACGAAGTGTCTCAAATATACACGAGTTTCTATTTGAAGCATTAATTTCATTTTAAGAGTTCTGTGTAGACATAAAACATTAACAGATACTGTGTAAAGGCGGCAGGTGTTTTTAAAATGGTTATTTTATTATTTGTATTTGAGTTGTTTTAAGTTTTTTACGTTATTCGAACTTGCAATACATAATTTTTTGCACGCAGCTACACTTTACATCGCCCCTAGTTTTTGCACAAACAGGTATTTACAGTTTTACATTGTTTAGTGTCCGCCATTTTGCTAGATCTCGTGGGTACGAAGTCAGTATAACACGAACATTTCTTGAGTTCTATTACAAATATGGCTCTTGTAGTTTTCCAAATGGGTAATTTTACAAGAAAAATAACTGTGTACGATTACAAACATTTCTAAAATTACAAACAGTTTATCAGCAAAAACGACGAATATTTGTACAGTGTTATAAACATGAATTTCACACCACAAATGTAACATATAAAAAAAACCTTTTCCCTCACGCACGTATAAAATAGAATAAATGGAAAACTCACTTCGAGGATTACTCACGCACCTTCATGAACAAACCAAACTGGAATCGCGCTGCAAAGGAGGTATTTGCGTACGTTTGCCGACATATTTCGGCAGTGTGTCCTGCACGAATGCGAGTCAAATACGCTCGGTAGCGTTCAACACGGATGTCGCCCATTCGCATTTTGTTCTATATCTTTGGTTGTCGTCAACATTACTGGAAACTGTAGCGGCGGTGGCACGTTTCACGGAGTCGGCGTAAAGCGATGTCGATCTCCGCTTGCCACCCCGTTACCACGACACCCTAGCTGACTTCGGGCGCTCGGTGTTACGTTTATCTGCACACAAAGTGTGGAGAAGGCGGCTGAGAGTGCTGGAACACAGGAAATNTATAAAACTCAACGTCTCTCTGTCTGTCTGTTAGTGCGCTTATCTTTCGAGAACCACTTATCCGATTTAAGTGTTTTTTTTTTAAATTTCATATGTTTTCTGTCTAGGTTTAAGTATATATTTTGTTACGTAAAGTAACATAAGGAATAATAAGGAGGGACGATAATAGTGAGCCAAGTTATAAAAACGTTTGCCGCCAGCGCGCTCTCTTGCAATATGCTGTCTAACCCGATTCCCGCCAATACTTTTTGAGATATCAAAATTTGTGTGAAAAAGTAATTTTTTGCGAGTACGCGGATGTGGAGAGTCATGGCGGCGTCGGTTAATGGAGGGGGTGAGGGGGGATTGTAACACGAGTCACGTGCGCTCGGCCGGCACTCAGTCGACTCGCGTCGTTAGTAACCAACTAATCACGTTCGAGGATGTACGTGTATTTATTGCGAGTCCGCTGCGAATTTTGATTTCGATTATTAATTAAAAAAAAAAACCTAAACAATAATTCTGTAGTCCACGCGAGCGGAGCCGCGGTCATAGCTAGTTACTTATATTTTTGCAAAGAACTGTTAACCTAAAGACAAAACACCGATAAAAAAATTCTAACAATTATTGATTATATATTTTCTGTCGAATCTCATGTAAAGCTTTGAATTTTTTTGTACCAGAATAATTACCAAAAATATTTCTTCCAGAAATGAGATAACTAAACTCAAAATGTTCTTTGAGTTGAGGGGTTCTTTTGGATTAGGTCAGCGTTTAACTACTAGGTCTTAGCGCCAAAAGTTGAGCCAAAAGACTAAAATACTAGGGGGAAAAAACCTTAAATGAAAACTGCGCGACACATCTAAATAATTTATCATTAAATATGCAAGTCCTGTGCACCGTAAAGCACTCGGGATACCTAATAAAATTAAAACAAATTGTTGCAGCAACGCGAATATTATATTGTAGGTTAAGACACTGTTTTTGTAAAACAAAAACCAGTCCGTGTACCAGCTACTTGGAGCTGCTTAGAACGCAGTGGCATGAGGTGTGTATGGGAAAGATTTTAATACAGGCTCTTCACGGTAAACAAAGCAGTTTTAGAAGCCCCACTTATGATCTACTAGTATACACTCCGCGTACCTATTCTTCTACCAAATGTCAAATTAACATTGCCTCGTCACTTTATTTCTGCGTCGGTCAAGTGAAACTGTGGAATTATTTAAAAAGTATATATTTTTTGAATTAGCTAATTCTTACACTTTCAGTCGTTAAAATAACCAGAAAGCAAAATAAGTAACAATATTATTTACAAATACTTTCCTAGTCCTTTTAATTCAACGTTATGATATAGAACTACTTTATATCAGATGTTCATGAAAATGTATTCAGCGAGTCATAATTTGTCGCCAAGCGATAGGTTTTCCTATATTTATTTACTCGGAACCTCGGCAAAATTTTATTTATTTCTCTGTTCTTGAGTTCATTTGCTTGACATTCCTATTCGCACCAAAGCTATGGATGCTACATCTGCACCATGACTTTACGCACCATGTCTTTATGCCCCAACGCTAGCAATGGAAACCAGCTTTAATCCGTTACATACTTCTCGACCATTTCAAAAGCACAGTTTTGGAATACCTCCGCACAAACGCACGAAGATATTCTCAACATGGCGTTGTACCTATGAATGACGTATCGTTTGACAGCTGTTATTTCTGAATTAAAAACTTGAAACATTTCTTCCTATTGCCATCGTGATTGGCCCACGTGTGCTGCGTGAAACAAAGCTGACTTGGTTGCTGGAAAATAATATTGACTGAACCGTGTTCCGCAGAATGTAATATCCGTTTGTGTGCACCACTTAACTGCGTGTGAACTGACCAACCTTACAATTAATAGACACGTGTGTCTGCCCTGCTGACACAGCTTACACAGCGGACGAATTGGCCGATACCTTTTTTGGTCGTGGCTGAGAAGTTCGTCCACTTGGGCAGCGCGCAGCGTAGGTGACGCGTATGTGAAACCCGCACGTACACAAAAAATATACGTATGAGAAAGTAAGTATTTTTTTTTTTCAGTGCTTAGCCCAAATTCTAAACTTGCTCTTCGATGTGGAATTAAAGTTTTATCTCGCAACAGTTTTTATAGTTCTAATAACAACGCATTTATTTTAATCCAATGTATGTTTAGATATGTTCAAGCCCGTGGCGAAGTCCAAGCTTCATCCCGCCCCTTGAGACGGTGTGTTTTAAGAGCGTATTTATTAATGCTATAAAACAGTTATGATATTATTTGTGATGTGTCTTTCATTGCATTGCATATGATGTTTATTAGTGGGCTTAATGTAATAATAGTCTCGAAATTAATTAATCTGCACGTAGGCACACTTTATTAAGTTTTTTTTTTTCGTTGTAAGGCATGTGTTTATGTGTAATTGTCTCAGTATTGCTGCATACATTTCTGGTTTTATTTCTAATGTTATTGCTTTCAAAGAGAAGTCATGTCCTTTTTACCAACTCAGCTGTTAAGAACTTATTAAAAAAAAATAATTACACCCATTTTGAGGAAAGTAGGCTTATTAGTTATATCAGTAACCTCTTTTTTTTCATTCTTGAATACGTGTATTAACTGTATATTTCTTTAAAACATTCCGTGATCAAACGAGAACTTTTAAGGACATATAATTAGTTTCCAGACTAGGTACGTTGTACACTTTTACTCAAGTATTTAGATTCTGTGTTATGCCATTGTAAATGAAGTCGTCAAACCCCAACATTCAGAATGGCATACAGTCATCGTCGTGAGGGTAAAGTTCCATAACTAACTAGAACAGTGTAAACAACTGCCTGGAAAGCCTTAAAACATTATTATGTGATTATTTAGATATTAATTGGTGACCCATAAGTTAAATTGTAATGTAAGCGTGATGAATTCATGCCTGAACAAATTTTATACATTTATATCTACGTTCCCAACACATTATTCATATGCCCTGCCACAGACCTCGTGTTTCTCGAAAGTTCCTAGTTTTCAGTGCTGCATTATTTACGATCGTATTCTTATAAACCAGTGTGGCGGAAGCAGCGGAAGGTATGTGTTTCATGCTCTTAATAATTCGTAAACATAGCTCATGGACTGGGAATTAAAAGGAGACCCAAATTACAATATGTTAATGTTGAACAAGAAGTGGACCCAAACCCCATTTCATTAGAAAATTATTTCAAACTAAGCCGCAAATATTAGTTACTTTTTGAAGCAGAAAAATACAAAAAAGAAAATAATGTCAAACTCAAATACGAAGAACTGTGAAGTCTAGTCGACTCCTAAATATATTCCTGATTTCTTCAAGTATCTACAGTTCGGCGTGTAACATGTTATACATCATATACTCTGACACATTGACGAATGTGATCGTTTCAGGCAGAACTCACTTAACAACTTACAACAGCAGTATGGTGATGTTCGACTCCTGGCTGCTCGATGCCATGTCTTTTTTGTTAGTATTCTCTGCGATTCTATACTTATATGTGACCCCCAACTTAAACTACAAGGAGAAGCGAGGTGTATACTGGTTATATCCGACTTCATTCCTCGGAAGCATCTCCAGTATCATTCTGCTGCACGAGAGTATTGGATGTTGGCTGTACAGAAACTACAAGGAGACAGTTGGCATGAAGTTTTTCGGGATTTACATCAAGGACAAGCCAATTCTCCTCGTCCGTGACCTAGAGCTGGTGAAGAATATCCTTGCGAAGGAAGCTTCTTCCTTCCTAGACAGTGTCTTCACGGCCAAGAAAGATGTGGGACACAATGACCTTGTTCGGGTTGAAGGCTCATAAGTGGAAGCACCTCAGGGTAAAACTCTCACCGACTTTCACCTTTAGTAAAATGAAGATGATGTTCTACCTCGTGGTAGAATGCGGGAAGTAGCTAGCCGGCAGTCTGGTGCGGAACGTGTCAGTAGGTTGGTTTTCTCTAACTTTTCAAACCAGAGCATTTTCTTCTCAGAGATACTTACGTGACCTTGTGAAATTTACTGCATGCTTAATAAACCTTGTAATCATTTATGAATTTCCAATTTTCTCACTCAATACACAGAAGTGTTATTTTGTGGAAAATAACTCACAATAGTTTCTGTCGATTTGTAGACCTGCTTAGTTTGGTTTTTTTTTAATTTGTCAGACAAGTAAAAGATTTTTACTATTCCCCATGTCAAAAAATCCCATAAGGACTCGCCTGGCTTTGATATCCAAATTGCATTATTCCAAAAGCACATTGGCTAGCATTTCAAGGACTAGTTACCTGATAACAGCCAGCGTTCATAAAAGTAGCCCAAATTATTTCCAAACATACAGCACATTCGTACATTACCACATTATTAGATCTGTGGCAGTAATGATTCCTTACTCTTGTCCACAAGTTCTGTACTGCATTCTGTCGCCTAACTAGCCTTTGTACATCTGGCTTCCTCTGGCCAGGTCTCTATAGTAAGACATATGAGCTTTTTCTGAAATAAATAGAGTTTGCCACAGTTTTCAAGTGACTTTCATTTTCTAATTGTACCTCATGAGACTGTTTCTGTAAATACAGGGTTAGATATACACTGGAGAGCCAAAAAAAAAACTGGTATAGGCGTGAGTATGCAAATAAGAGAGGTATGGAACAAATCAGAGTAACGCGATGCGATCGGCAGCGCCTATATAAGACAAAAAGCGTCTGACAAAGTCACTATACCGGTTACTGCTGCTACAATGGCAGATTATCAAGATTTAAGTGAGTTTCAACGTGGTGTTATAGTCGGCCCAAGAGAAACGGGACATAGCATCTTTGAAGTAGCGATAAAATTTGGATTTTCGGGTATGATCATTTCACAAGTGTACCGTGAATATCGGGAATCCGGTAAATCATCAGATCTTCGACATCGCTGCGGCCGGAAAAAGATCGCGAATGAACGGAACAAACAACGACTGACGAGAATCATTAAACGTGACAGACGTGCAACCCTTTCTCGAATTGGCGCAGATTTTATTGCTGTGGCATCAACAAGTGCCAGCGTGCGAACTATTCAACGGACCATCATTGATATGGGCTTTCGGAGCCGAAGGCCCACTCGTGTACCGTTGTTGACTGCACGACACATAGCCTTACGCCTCACCTGGGCCCGCCAACACCACCATTGGACTGTTGATGACTGGAAACACGTTGCCTCGTCTGACGAGTCTCGTTTGCAATTGTATAGGGCGGATGGACGTGTACAGGTGTGGAGACATCCTTATGAATCCATGGACCCTGCATGTCAACAGGGGACTGTTCAAGCTGGTGGAAGCTCTGTCATGGTATGGGGTGTGTGCAGTTGGCGAGAAATGGGACCCCTGATACGTCTAGATGCGACTGTGACAACAAAACATATTTATAAAACTCATTTTATTAGGTAATGTTCAACATTAGAAAACACATAAGCCCTTGAATAAAAGTCTGTATATATATATATTGAACTCTTCCACGGCGTTTTCACCTCTCGCTCTCCACTTCAGCGACCCAGCAAATGTAGCGGGCAGGGAAACCCCACCACTTGGCGTGCATCCTTCCATTATGCCGTTTCAGCACCTTCTGAACCAAATACACATCTGGAAACTTTGTAGGCAGGATCTCCTCTGTGTATAAACAACCATGGATGTGAATATTATTCAGATCCTCGAGAAAGTAGGACCTCGGAACATAGATGCGTATACGTCCCACACGAAATAGTTTGGAGCTCCAATTCGCAGTGAACTGTTTCTCGATAATGCCTTTCTGTTTGGAGATGCGCACCAGGTCGCCGAAATTGGCTTTAGACTTTCGTGGGTCCTTCATCTTAGGAACGGCATACACGGTCCAAACCAGGGAGCCATCCCTGACGTCTTCAGGGTTCATGCTAGTGGTAGAATGAATGGTAGAATTATACTCGCGGACGAGTTTCGGCAGTAGCTCAAGCGACTTTTAGTTTCCACTTTGCATTGTAGAATTCCTTGCCCTGGTCGGTTTGCAAATTACTCGGGATGCATCCATCCCGCAACACATCCGCCACGGCTTCGGTGACATCACATGCGTTATTCGTCTTGACCGGCCTGGCACAGCCGAATTTGCTATAAGCATCGAAGACTCTCAACGTGAACAGGTAGCCCTTATTGACCCGAGCATATGATATAATCTCGACGAGGTCGTCTTGAAACAGGTCGTTCATCCCACAATCATAACCTTGCGATGGCGGAAGTTGATTCTGGCAACCGCATTCAGTTCGTGGGCGATTCCCATCCGACTCATCGTATGCAGCCTCCCCCGTTCAATTCTTCATCTATTGATATAATTTCGTTGGTGCGCGAGTAATTTGCCACCATTTACGAATTTACCAGTAGTCATTGTATATCCACCAGTTTGTTCGGGTCGTCCGAAACTCGTAGTCGATGTTCTGATCACTATCTATCTTCTTCATACCTTCCCCACTTTTCAGTGCTAGGTAAATGAAGAGGTCTCCGAGAATGTCGATTTTTTCGTGATCTTCGTCCTTATAAGCACCGATCTCGGGATTGTAATGTTGGTAAAGCGTGTGCGTGAGTTCGAGCAACGTCTTGCATTCCAGCAGATCGGATTCTGTAAACTCCCTGGGCTCCATGTGAAATAGAAGTTCGTAAAGCCTGGATGTTCTATGTGTCTTGTAATCGCCTACTTGGATTATCCCACAAGGTAAAAACTCTATTTCATCAGAACCGAAGAACCATTTATCATTTTGCCTGTTTACACCATATATCGTATCATTATTATGATATGTGTGCTATCGCAGGTACCGTCAAGCCAGAGTATTAGATTTCAGGGCTTTCTTCCGTATCTTTTTCCTATGTGCCAAATTCACATCCGATCCTTTATCTCAATCTTTTTGTGTGTCATAATATTTTCTTTTCTTCGTAGGCTTGGCAGTATTGTCGACTTAGGTCTTTACAACTTTACTACGGGCACACCATCGCTCTCGCTGAGTATATCGATATCACGAGTCTTAAAGATTTAATCATTTATAAGGTCACACTAAAGTCTAGCTCTCTTGGCGAGCAAATACTTCGAGCGAACAGACTGTATCACTCGATGCATTTCGCTAGCAATGTCCGATATCTTACTGAATAACAGTAGACACTGAAGCTCTTTTTAATAGGTTTAGTCTTGAGTCTCAAACAAACGTTTTTCGATCCTTTCCAGGAGTTGGCTGGAGATATCCGAACAGCATTCGTTTCTTTGATATATCCTATATGTCCTTGCAATGGTTTTGAATATCCTTTTTCGTGGCGAGGTGGGAAATCGAGGTAGCGAATCTTTAGGCAATATTAGATTCTCATCATTTTGTGTGGATGCCACATACAATCTGTCAGTAATTTGCCTTTGAACACCTATTACATGCCCGACCATTTCCATCAAATCGCGAACTATCTCGGTCTTCACACTATTCATCTTCAGAGACTGAATTTTGTTTTGTTTTGACATTTATGTCTTTATCTGTAAAATAAATTGTGGTTGTTGTTTTATTACCATAACTCATTATACTATAATATTCATCCCAAGCTCGGACAAGTAAGTGGGAAAGAATTTTCTCTGATTATACTACACATAGGTTCCCTCCACAACTCCCATCAACACATATCTGCCCCTCTCCTGACACACCCAGCTTTTGGTAGAGCTGGACTACTACACAAAATAAGAAACCTGAGTATCTGATAAGTAAATGAAATACTCTCAGCCAAAAAACACGCACTTTTAAACTCGTTTCAAATCCTCTGTAACAAATAAATATCTTTACAGCAAATTTCTTATCCAGCTATTTCCATTAAAGTATAAAAAATTCACTGAAAGCTACCTTAAAAAAAAGTAAATCCACATACTTCTTATGCTACATAACCTAAACTGAAGCGACAAAAGTCATGAGATACCACCTAATATCGTGTCGGACGTTCTTCTGCCCGGCGAAGTGCAGCAACTCGACGTGGCATGAACTCAACAAGTCGTTGGAAGTCCCTGGCAGAAATATTGAGCCATGCTGCCTCTATAGACGTCCATAATTGCGAAAGTGTTGCCGGTGCAGGAGATTGTTCACGAACTGACTTCTCGATTATGTCCCATAAATGCTCGATGGGATTTATGTCAGCGATCTTGGTGGCCAAATCATTCACTGGAATCGTCCAGAATGTTCTTCAAACCAATCAGGGACAGTTTTGACCCGGTGCCATGGCGCATTTTCATCCATACAAATTCCATCGTTGTTTGGGTACATGAGGTCCATGAATGGCTGCAAGTGGTCTCCAAGTAGCTGAACATAACCCTTTCCTTCAATGATCGGTTCAGTTGAACCAGAGGACATAGTCCATTCCATGTAAAAACAGCCCACACCATTATGGAGCCACCACCAGCTTGTACAGTTCCTTGTTGACAACTTGGGTCCATGGATTCGTGGGGTCTGCGCCACACTCGAAACCTACCATCAGCTCTGACCAACTGAAATCGGGACTCATCTGACAAAGCCACGGTTTTCCAGTCGTCTAGGGTCCAACCGATATGGTCACGATCCCAGGAGAGGCGCTGCAGGCGATGTAATGCTGTTAGTAAAGGCACTCTAGTCGGTCTTCTACTGGCGTAGCCCAGTACAGCCAAAGTTCACCGCACTGTCCTAACGGACACGTCCGTCGTACGTCCCACATTGATTCTTGCGGTTATTTCACGCAGTGTTGCTTGTCTGTTAACACTGACCATTCTGCGCACGCGTCGTTGGTCTCGGTCATTAAGTGCAGGCGGTCGGTCACTACGTAGTCCATGGTGGGAGGTTATGCCTGAAATTAGGTATTCTCGGAACACTCTTGACAGTATGGATCTCGGAATGTTGAATTCCCTAACCATTTCCGAAAAGGAATGTCACATGCGTCTAGCTCCAACTACCATTCAGCATTCAAAGTCTATTAATTCCCGTCGTGCAGCCATAATCACATCAGAAACCTTTTCACATGAATCACTTGACTACAAATGAAAGCCCAACCAATGCACTGCCCATTTATACATTTTGTACGTGATACTGCTTCCATCTGTATATTTGCATATCGATATCCCATGACTTTTGTTACATCAGTGTATTTATGTATTGGAGTAAAACTGATGGAGGGCGATACACGCAGGGATTCGTACGGATCGACCTGTGATTATACGCATGCCTTCCGTTTGAAACAGGGAGTGAGATGCTTTTCTCTAGGGATGTGGGAGTGGATGTTGGAGGGTGTTGGGGGAGGGCGTGATATGGTAGGAAGGAAGAAAAGAAGTTGTGCACGGTGAGGGGGACGGGGATGGAAGGTGACGGGTGTGGATAAAGGAGAGTGAACCTGGTAGGGATTTACAGTCTGTCGATGAAAGAGTAGAGGTGCGGATCGTCTCATCTAACTTGTATAGTCGACGACATATTTTGCATCCCTTATGTCTTCTGTCATTCCAGAGCTAGTAGGATCTGTGCCTGTGGATCGCTTTGTTCGTACATGGTACTGGTGAGGCTATCGACTTCTTAGTGTGTGATTCCAGCAGTGCCATCAACTTCTTCAGGTGTGTTGCCTGCAGTAGCATCTCCGTCGACCTATTCGGGTGGGCTGCCTACAGCTGTTCTTTCGGCATCGTGACCAAAGCCAACAGTGTCAAGACTTCGATGCACGTACCTTGATGAAGCCTTTGTGAATAGCAGTCATGTTAAACGACACGAAAAGCATCAATGTAAGATGAACATGTCTCTCAGTGCATATAGGTGTGAGAAATGTCTTCGTATGTTTGCTCGTACTGACGTTATATATAGACATTGGAAAATATGTAAAGGACTGGTTCCTCCACCAGCAAAACAAAAATATGTATTGTCGTCGCCACAAACCTGTAATGGACTTACAAGTAATGCTGTGTGTAATTATGATAGACATAGCATCGTTACCTAACAAGTAAGTATAGATGCAGTGGTGCTACCATCGGTAAGTGAGGATGTGCATGTGGATAGTATGGACAATTCGCTATCGATATCGGTTTGATCGTGTTGCTATTGTGGTGAGATGTACAGTAAATGTAGCAATGCGTGTAGGCATGAGAAGAGTGGTAAATGCACGAAGAAAACAGGATGGGCTTATTTGAATCTTGTCTGTCATAAGTGTGGACGTGAATTTAAGATTTATAATACAACGAACTGTTAGGGAAAAGAGTGCAGTGAGGCACATCGCCAGCATGTCAATCAGTGAAATCTTTGGCTCGAAAACCTGTCCATATTATAGGCAAACCTAATGCTAAAGGATGCTTGTTGAAATAATCTCCTTTCCGTGGCAGTCTGAAAACTTGTGTCAAAAATAATGCGCTGAGTATGACGAAAGACATTTGCACATTTGTCAGCCATGAAAAACAGTGTAATAAACCATCTAATAGAAGAGCTGGAAAACAGCAGGTCTCTTAAATATAACATATGGTTGAAATGAAACTACTACAAACCTGGACCGAACCAGGACGAACACTGTAGAATGGCATTCAAGACGCGGAATGTAACAATATATACTGTATATAACATTGAAAAAAGCGTAGACAATAATATAAAAAAGATATGTCGCGAGGAAGAAGAAATAGTGACGAAGGGTTCACGTTGGTCACTCGTTCCGGTTGACCATTTACGGATAAGGAAAAATATAAGCCATTCAATTACAAATTAATATGATGTTCTCGTCTTGCCTTCGAAAATCATTGCAAAGAATTTTTTGCATGTATGAAGAATATTGTTAATAAAAATATAAATGAAATACGTTGTGTTTTATAATTTTTTTAAAGGATTGGCATAAAAAAATAGAAGAGATTAATTGTACTCCAGGTTTAGAAGAGAGTCTTGTCGACAAAACAGTTTTGAAATTAACGAAATGGGAGCTCTCTGGTGTTAGATGCTAAAAACAGAAATAACTAGCAGAATCTATAGTTTTCAATACTGGCAAAATACGTGTTAAAGTCGTAATTTTGTGGCAAATGGACATATACCATTGATTGGTACAGACGAAGCGATAATTTATGTTATGTAAGACCAATAGCGAAGAACCTTGGGGGTGGCGGCGGAGCGAGTGTGTTAGGTAAATGTAATTTGTTCCTCGATTTTTACAATTTTGATGGCCAGGGTCGAGTGGAGTTGAGGGGTGCCGATTGGGGTTGACAGGGTTTGAGGTGGATCGTAGGGGATCGTTGGTGGTCGAGGGGGCTCGAGGGGGGTCGTGGGTGGTAGAGGGCGACCTATGTGGTAGGTGCAGGATGGAGGTCGGGGGTCCGCTGATCCTCCCCGGGCCGCTTGACCTGGTTCGGAGTCATCAATCATCGTCTCCTGCTCTGAGGATTAAGTGGCTCATTCCGCTGAGTGTTTCTAATCCTCTTACTCGACTGAGGATTTTTCTTCTCTTTCTTCGGATCCGCTTTCCTCCTTTACCCATATTTTTTTGGAAATGTTTGGTGATAAAAGTGTTTTTTGGGTAAGATACTGAATTTCGAAAGTGAATTTTGGAGTAAAATAAGTAATATTTTCGATAACATAGCCTTCCCAGGACGTCAATCAACATGGCCATCGGCCGCGCCTACCGAGATGGCGGACGGCTTTTGGATCCTACTCCATTAATCCTGTCCTCGAACGAAGATATCCTATCTACTGGTAGTGTTACAGGAAATTTGGTGTTCTTTAATTTTTGACGCGTTATTTTTTGTCGTAAAATTCTCTGTGATGTACTTACTAATTTTCTTAGCATTTTTACGCGTAAAAACCTAATAAAACAGTGAGAAATGTTATGTTTATTTTGTTGGATTTTATTTATGTTAACCGACGAATTTTTCTGCGAAATTTAATGTAAAAAACCTTTTTCTTGCATTGTATCCATAAATATGCCACGTAACTTTTTTTATAAATTGACAGTACTACCTTGTAATTACAAAATAAAAGCCTCCAACTGCAAGTTTCTCATGGGTGTTTATCCGTAGATTATTCTGCTTTTTGCCTAATGCCGAATTCTTCGCTCCCGATATTAAAAAAAAGTATGTTTATAGGGTTAAGGTTCAGACAGATGCAGGTGAAGACGGACCTCGTCGGTATTCTGACCACTTCCATGTTCGTGCATATGCGGATCCTCCCAAACCGCCTCTACACCACCAAGCGGCTTCCATGTCGCATACGCCCAAATAAGGCATTATTCTGTATTTAAAGAAATTACGCTCAATTTAAATATCCGAACGAATGCAGCATTTTATAGTGAAAAAATATTTGTAAAACAATTGTGTTAGGCGTTTGTAATATAGTTTTATAATTATTATATGAGAATATATATATATATATGTGTAACGGTGAAAGTTTTTTTCTGTAGTGATATTGTTTACAGAGAGATGGGGAGGTTACGTGTACCTACATAACAATACATTTTTTTTATTGTTCGGCATTGACTTTATTGTTTTAGAAACAATTGTTCATAATTTAAATGTTTAAGGCGTAAAATAGTAATACTACATCTTACGTATGCGTAAATGTTTTAAAATAATCACTTGAAAATGGTTGGGTGAAGAGGGTTTTAGGGTTGTGTGGGAAGGGGGGGGGGGTGAAGTTAACGAATTAGAGTTTTGGAATAGATTATTGGTTTTATACATAGTTTTATGTTACTGATGATTTCCTTAAGTTGCTGCAAACTTTTTTCTATTTGGAAGTACTGTTATTTAAGTACACAAAATGGTTGGTACGTCTAATGATCTTTGGGCAGATTTACGGTCTAAAAACGTGCGTAAACCAACCTGAAGGAGGAATTATATTTATGCTTCAAACGTGAGTGTATCCTACTTCACAGTAAGAATTTCATTATTCGGTGATAAATTGCATTTTTTTAAAGTCTAACATTTTACTTCTTACTTGAACGTTGATGGGGCGATCTTGTAGACTTATTGAAATTTGCGTGTGAGCTACATTCAAGTTCATATCTGAAATAATATCACTCAATGGTTTCTTTGCTAAATAGCAAAAGTTAGGATTTGCGTGTAATTATTAATTTTCTTATGTAAACGAAATTTCCTCAATTTTTGTCTCTAACAAAGTCGTAAATGTTTGAACACAAGACGACGAACATATCCTACGTTGCTGAGGGTTGACGTTGAGTCATCGAACAGTTTGAGGTTCTGCTCGAACTACGAGGGCATATGCGGGGGAAGTTTCACGTATTACTTGCCACAGCTGGCAATAACTTTGGCATCGCTAAAACTTATCCCACACTTTTTACACACGTCCTTTCCATGAATAGAAAAAAAAGCTACATAGCCAAAGGCCAGACGGCAGGCGATTCTGGCAGCGGTGAAAAATTTGGTGCTATTTTGTGAGTAAATAATTAATTTTAAAATCATTAATTTGTAGTTTCCTACTGTAAGCACGTTTTTCATAATAGTAACAGCTGGGTATATTTTTGTGTAGTAGAAAGTATAACAATAATTTTTGTCGTGATAGAAATTTATGTTGAGTTGAGTTGAGATATTTGGGCAACTCTTAACAACGAGGTCTTTAGAGCCGATTTATGTTGGGAAGTGTTCCACGGTGTTACTTGATGACTAATGCCTACTTGGCAATACATCCAAAACAATATTAATGTTTTTTTTTTTTTTTTTGTAATACAGAAGACCACACCCTTATCGTAGAGAAGGAATCAATGAGAAGGGACATTGTACGTCCCGAGTTCAATTGAGGTATTAGAAAGTTTTCCAGCACCCACAGGAGTGAAGTTAAGCTAAGAAAAATCAGAAGTGAAATGCCAGGGTGAAGAAAACGAAGCACCCCGAGAAAAATAACTGCCTGTGTACGGCTACGCCCACCACGTTCACTACTTGCGAAAATCGGACGTAATCCCGCCAGGTATATAAAATGTATCTTCTTGGTGCGTGACCACCGCGGCACCACTCAGAATAAAATGATTTATTTTATATTAATTTAAACACCTTGCACTAACATCTTCGTATCAGCGCTGATGTGGTTTTATTTCCCTGAAATTCCCCAATTTACTGAAAAAGTCATACGTGGCCGCAAATTGTTGTCATGGTTACCTCACATAAACACCAGCTATTCTAAGCTTCTTGATTGAGCGGAAAGCCGCCGTCAACTCCGTAAAAATCCTATATAAGTATCGTTAGTGCAGAAATATATAATACTCATGTCATATAACTTTTCCTCAGGATAAGGGGGAAGCATTAAAAGTTGATAAACTTGACTTTTAAAATCTGCAATAGTGGCTGTAATACACGCCAAAACTGTGGGGAAATCTTTCTTATATCTAGAGAGAAAACACATGCTATGTGAATGTCAGTCCTAAAACACTTCGTTTCCTTGCTATATGGCTTCCGTTTATGGTCCACGTGCTTAATCGCGTTTGTGTGCAATCTAGTCATTGTTGGCGAGTTGAGAGCAAACCCCTTACCAGAAGTGTTCTATCTATAACGGTTGCTTCCGTTAGAACGTAAAAACAAAAGTTAAGTTAACACTTGTTTTTAATGTTCACGTCTTTTAATTGGACTCGCTTCATTACTTGACTTAGCATCTAGTAAGTAGCTACAAATTCTGTGATTCACTTCACTGAATTAAGTAAAGTAATGTATGCACCGATGTTAAAATGCGAGTTGGCAGATGTGCATTTCATGTAACAGCCGTGCCGGTCTTTGTTTGTAGCGAGACGTGTTTTCAGGACGAAGTGTCCAACGAGAAAGTTTGAAGCAATTATTTTTCCTCTTTGGAAACACGTAACGTTCAAGCATACCACTGGCGATAGGAAAAGACCACAAGCCACAAAGAACGATAACTCCAGACCTCGAGGGGTGACTCTTCGTGCTTTCAAAGAGAACCATAACGCAGGCACAAGACAATTAACTACAAGGTGCAATGTTGAACACACAGAGGTTTGGAGAATTTTTGTAACATTGGTAGTTTTAATACTGACGTTGCTAAAGATGATAATGTGTTAGTTAAGCAAGTTACTAAAGCTCAAGAAAATTATGTTCTCGTCTCTTTCATGTACAGATTTTGCTATTCAAGGTATGACTGTTAAACCTGGTTGCGGTATTTTGGAAGTCTGCTTCTATCTTTGTTCTCATAATAATCCTGGTATTGCTGTTAACTATTTCAGTCAAATTGATGTTCATAACATTTTATGTTGAAAGACTTTGGCTTTACATGAAAGAGTTATAAATCGAACTGCTATAGTTTCAATTGCTCAGGCTCCCGTTTTGTATTCAGCTAAAAGAATGAAGATGGAGTTAGGTGACGAAATTTCGATTTTTCGTAAATTAGTTGGTAATACTGGTTATATTCATGTTCTTGGTCATGTTAAATATGTTTATACTACTTAGATAACAGATTACAAATTATTAATTGTTATTAATTACTTTTAAATAAAAGCGAGAGTTATCACGCAATTCTTCAGTCACGTCGTCAGCAGCCATTCTCAGTTTAATTTTTGTCCGGCATATTTGGAGACTATTAAGTGGGACCGCATGATCTAATACGAAAACTTAACTGACAAATTTACGAAGTTCTGCTTAAAAACGGTTGCTAGTTCACGTAACTTCACTTTTTTTATCGTCTTAGGAAACCTGCTTTGTTCGTTTGTGTTGTTTGCGTTGTGTCGTCAGTTTTTATCTTGTACAGGTGTACCTGTACCTTCGCCTCTCTGTTCATCTGTTTTGACGTCGTCGTGTTGTACACAGCTGTTTTAGCATGTACCTTTAGAAGTATTCCTCATTTTCTTCTGTCTGATCACGCGTTTTGTGTAGTTACTCTCTAAAATTGTAATTGCTCTCTGAGTCCCTTTTGCAGGGTATCGCTCTAATGTTTACGTATCGCTGACAATAGCTTAGCTTGTGTCGTTTTCGGTATGAACAAAATAATAATTTATTCACTTAATTAAAATTTTTACTACTGTAATTAATTCTTACCCGGTGCTCGAACCCGGAAAACGTCGCAGCGAAAGCCAGTGCAAAAACAAATACACCACAGAGGTCCGCATGACTTAAAAATGACTTTCAGTTCACTGATCTCTTTTTAAGACCGTGCCAAATTTCCTATCTATGTTGTGAGTGAATATGGGGTTAGAGTTAATCCGCTATCTGCGCAAAATCAGTCTCTCCATGTACCAACATTGAAATGCTTTTCAGCTAAACAACGTGGATAGGATTTGAGCTTAGAAAACTTCTAAGGTAAACAAGTATTTTAATGTGTTTGTATGCATCCTCTTGCCAGTTCGGATAAAAAACTTTATTAAACTCAATTCAGTAGAAGTATTTTGTTCATATAAAATGTATTGTTCTTTAAAAATTATGATAGCTATAAACGAGCACGTTTATCACCGTTGAGAATGTGACATTGACACAGTGTTATTGGTGTAAGGTAGGTCAAGGTTGGCTACGTGTGCAGAAGACTAAAAATCGGTATATCTCATCTATAGTCAATCTAATATATATGCCTATTGCATCATGTTCCTCCTCTTGTGAATAAATAACATACCCAATTTCTAATGACTGTAATCCACTAGTAGATCAACGTAACACTGTAACATTTTTTTATAAAATGTTTATATTATATATATTTATATAGATGTATATATACACACACACAGGCACGTCAATTATTCCACTACTGTTCGTAAAAACGAAGAAATTGGAGCTTTAATTTTTTTGTATTCCTCTTGCCAACGTCACTGTCCGGATTTGTATTAAACTAAACTGCTAGGGGCAGGGAAATTTATTGAAATTTTCCCAACCGCAAACTACCTTTAAAAAATGTTATGCCTCTTATAATGTAAAAGAATTTCGTTTTTTCATTACCTAATATTTGACATGTATCAGACAGTCTTCCGGTGAAAAAATATAAGTTAAAATACTTATTTACTCAACACTGAGGTAATTAAAGAGTTTGTAATTATTTAAAGTGGTATCTCTATTTCAGATAAATTGCTGGGGATGGAATGCAGGTTTTTGGGAATGCATGTGCTTGTTGAAAAATATATTCTTATTAACGGTTTCCCTTCCAAAGGATTTTACAAATGGGAAGAAATTTTGATCTACGAAATGTCTATACTGATATTTTCTCACAGGAATTTCCCCTATAATGTTGGCGTATCTCGAGCATGTCAGAAATTATGTTTGGAAGTTCAATAACGTCTCAATTAAATTCCTGCCTTGTAGCCAGCTCATTGCACTGATGAAACTTCTGGCCTCGCAAAAGTTTTCTTTGTGGAAACTTTCCGGGAAGGGAAAAGGGGATAAAATTTTCGCCTTTGGCTACTCGTGCCGTTAACGCACTGTTCTTGCCCATCCCCCCCCCCCCCCC
>NQII01001159.1:415178-434822 GCA_002778355.1 Clitarchus hookeri
CCCCCCGTTTTCGCTCCATTTTTCAAGGTTTTCACCCAACAGAGCGGTAACCATGGGAAATTACCAGTGTTGCATTTAGGGAAAGCCACGAATAAAGGAACCTGGCCAGCCATCATTCTCACAAACGAACCTGTTCGTATTGATTTCTCCCCTTTGACTCTATTTAAAGTGCGTTGCATTTCCCGACCAAGCACAAAGTCTTTGTTTTCCGATGCCTTTACTCGTGGATTACCAGCAAATACCCTAATAGATAACTCATTGCTCGTTGCTCTATTAACTACTCTTCCTATACGAATTCCAGAATTTAACATTTCAGCAGACAGTATTAGTACTGCTACCGTGAAATTGATAAGTCCTAACTTTATCATCCACTTCTAATTCAAAAATTGTTCTTCAGTATTTGTTAGGCCACAAAACATGTGGCATGTTGTGATTATACTAATAGGTATTCTTGAATTGCGATGGGCTAGGGGAATGTTGTTTTAGACCTGTAAGGTATTGAATATTCGTATGAAAAATGAAACACTTTAAATTTAAAACACAAAAATTTGAAAACCGTTTGTACACATTAACACTTGCATAATGTGCTTGATAACTTCGTAAAGAGCGAACCCTTTCCTGACAATGACAATATACATCTGTCGAAACACTCGGGAGCGCGTTCTTATAAATTTTAAGGTGCGTGCGCACGGGCAAGTTTTCTATCGCAAGTCGACTGTAATCGCTGGTGCGAGTGCTTCTCGCTCGCGTATGCACGCCTGCAAGTCGACTGTAATCGCTGATGCGAGTGCTTCTCGCTCGCGTATGTACCCCTGCAAGTCGACTGTAATCACTGATGCGAGTGCTTCTCGCTCGCGTTTGCACCCCCGCAAGTCGACTGTCGCGAATGCACGCGGACTTGGTGGCAAGTAGCGGCAAGCTCGTGACCTTGCACGTGGACGTGCATGTGACCGTCTCTCGGGAAGTACTCGCAGATATACGAGATTAGTTCGTACAGCACTTCACTTGTCAAGGGAAGTTGATCGCCGCAGCACAGCGTGGCTAGCGGAAAGCGTGAGTGGTTGCGTGAAGATATTGTAAAACTTATTCAATTACTAGCGAACCGGCCCGGCTTCTCCCGGTAGCAAATAAGTTTTTACAACGATACTTTGAAAGACAAAAATTTTTTCTATGGGTCATCCTTAAAAGATAAACACATGCTCGGACTTTTCTGTAGACTTTTTTGAGTGCTACAATTCTGTAGTACATTCATTTGATGTATATGTAATGGTTTAGTCAGCGCAAGCTATGTAAGCGCACTAAAAGCGGTTTTTTATGACTTGATTGCAAACGCGTCAACATTTCTCTACTATCCTTACATTAAATATAAAGAATTATACACCACAACCGTCCTCAAGAAAGTCTCTAAATGACGTTGAAAACAGCATCAAAATCGATCAAGTAGTTTAGAAGTACTAAGCTAATACACCGACAGACGCGGATAAGCTACTTTTTTTAAATACTATTTAGAAATTTGAGGAGTCACCTTGTCTTGGGGACGGCTGGATCGACGAATATAGTAATCGTGAGAATAACGTGGCACGATTGGAAGAAAATGGAAAAATATTAAGAACTACATGTGCAGAAGTACAAAGGCAGTTCCATTATTTGGGAACACGGGTATGTGAATTTAAAAAATACTATTTATATAGAGATATAGGACATAAAGATCCTGCAAATTTGTTTAATTAAAAAATACTTCATTACGAATCACAAAAAACGGACCAATATCAAATATGACTCATGAATGTGATACTCAAATATTAATAGAATCAAATAACAATTAAATCATTAATACAATAAACAATAGAACAACATTTAAAGATTATTGCATTGACGTTACAGACTAATCAAGAACAGCAAAAAGAGGAAGGAAAGGAAGACTGGATGTGCCTCAGAAGAAAACTACACATAAAAATTGCCCTTTTTCAACGCAATACATTTTCTTCCCTTGTATGGCTGCAAGAGAACCAGTTTTTAACTTGGTAAGTAAAATTTTCATGCACTTTTATTAAAGTATCCATTAGTTGGCAATATAATGATATTGCCAGGTAATTTCGCCCATAGNAAAATTTTCATGCACTTTTATTAAAGTATCCATTAGTTGGCAATATAATGATATTGCCAGGTAATTTCGCCCATAGGCGTCGTGAAGTATTCTTTAAGCTCTTTTCTTTCATCCTTCAGTGAAGTTCCCATATTTTAACGTGCTCCTCCTTGCAATGGAAATAAATGTATTTGTTGGGAAACCTTCCTGACGCCAGTCAGCTGGCTGTGTGTTGCGCACGCCATCTGTACTCTCTGTGGCGACAGATCCTCGGCTGAGCGTGAAGCATTTGAAAATAANAAAATTTTCATGCACTTTTATTAAAGTATCCATTAGTTGGCAATATAATGATATTGCCAGGTAATTTCGCCCATACGCGTCGTGAAGTATTCTTTAAGCTCTTTTCTTTCATCCTTCAGTGAAGTTCCCATATTTTAACGTGCTCCTCCTTGCAATGGAAATAAATGTATTTGTTGGGAAACCTTCCTCACGCCAGTCAGCCGGCTGTGTGTTGCGCACGCCATCTGTACTCTCTGTGGCGACAGATCCTCGGCTGAGCGTGAAGCATTTGAAAATAAGAAATTGTGAAGCACGCACATGCCGAGAACAATATAATCGGCAGTGGGTGGAGATATGTCAGTGGGCTTCCGTTTTACCCTGAATGTGTTTCAAATTAATGCAGAAGCATTTTCAGCAGTGCGTCGTGCACGTGATAACTTATAATTATATATCCTCTTAGGGGCGGGTTGGTCCCTGTAGGGATATGGCTTCATAATATACGGTTACGTGTCAAATGCATCATCTGGAACGAAGTAGAAGGGCACAGGTGGTCTTCTGCCGGGTAGAGGGATAGGAGGTGGCAAATGCACAGAGCCAGCTTCTAACTCACTTTGCAATGTGCAGTTAGCGAGCACTACGCCTATCCTCTCACTGCAGACTACATCGACGTACGTAAACCTGTACTCGGCGTCCACGACTGCTGAAATAACAATACTGTGCGATCTCTTATAGTTGTAGTTATAACTTCCACAATCGTTAAGCGCCTGCATTACTGCATGTTTTCCGTCCATTGCTCCTGAACAATGGGGGAAGTTCCAGCGTTCTTCACATTTCCTCGCATGTTTCAACCATTCTTCTCGTGTAGCAACGAACTGTTAAGTAAATATGAAACATGCGTCTACATGTTAAAAATATAAACTAGTTTAGTTTTGTCCTGTCACACACACGCAAAATCGTGGGCCGGATAAATTATTTACAAAGTACNTTCGTGGGCCGAATAAATTATTTACAAAGTACATTGAGTCTGCTTAAAAAATGTATAATGAAACTATTCTAAGGCCTATACAAAGAGGTGAATGCGATTGCGAACGTTGCAAATGATATTGTTAAATAAATAGGGCTCCACATGTTTCATAACGATAAAACATTTTCTTGTCTGTTGTTTAAGTAGTATAGTAAATCATTACTATTCCTATATTGAGCAACGGTGCACCGCCATTGAAGAATATTTTGTGCGTTATTATCAAGCAAAAACTGTCAATGTATTGAGTTGATATTATATGATTGATTTGTCAATATCCACTAATGTTAGTGTGCTATTACGGACGTGTGACATGTGGCTTTAATACATATGTCAAGCACCCACTACTACACGACAAACGTCTATAGTAAAATATTCTATGTGATAGATAATGTAAACATAGCATTATTGCCTGGAAAACGTCTTANAAGTAAATATGAAACATGCGTCTACATGTTAAAAATATAAACTAGTTTAGTTTTGTCCTGTCACACACACGCAAAATCGTGGGCCGGATAAATTATTTACAAAGTACATATAGTCTGCTTAAAAAATGCATAATGAAACAAATCTAAGGCCTATACAAAGAGGTAAATGCGATTGCGAACGTTGCAAATGCTATTGTTAAATAAATAGGGCTCCACATGTTTCATAACGATAAAACATTTTCTTGTCTGTTGGTTAAGTAGTATAGTTAATCATTACTATTCCTATATTGAGCAACGGTGCACCGCCATTGAAGAATATTTTGTGCGTGATTATCAAGCAAAAACTGTCAATGTATTAAGTTGATATTATAGAATTGATTTGTCAATATCCACTAATGTTAGTGTGCTATTACGAACGTGTGACATGCGGCTTTAATACATATGTCAAGCACCCACTACTACACGACAAACGTCTACAGTAAAATATTCTATGTGATAGATAATATAAACATAGCATTATTGCCTGGAAAACGTCTTACACATTAGTAAAATTACCATTGGATATATAAAATAATTAAACATTATCGTTCGTTACATTAAGCTTGTGTGTTTGTGATACTCGCATCAATCAATTTCCACTGACAACACTGGCGATTACTTTCATACTTTCTTTCCAGGGTGCGAGCGATGTTCCAGTACGTGAAGAGGACATACAACAAAATNACTGGCGATTACTTTCATACTTTCTTTCCAGGGTGCGAGCGATGTTCCAGTACGTGAAGAGGACATACAACAAAACCAATAAGAAATAAGTCGCAACTCTACGGCACCACGTATGGGTAAAAGGTAACAGCAAAGTGCACCTTCCTCTGCAGATTATGTCGTATTGAAAAATGCAGTAGGGGTAATGATGGAGCTGCCTGATGAATATGACACATTTGGAGAAAATTTTGGTATGGAAATTCGCGATTTAAGTTCGGAATTGCTAAGGATGAAAAACATGCGATCAGTTCAGAAAGCTATAGTTGATGCCACAGACGAAGATTACGAGCACCTTACAAGGTCCAGTACAAGAACAGTTTCACCAACAACAACTTCATCCCCCTCTGTTTAATTCAGTTATGCACAGCCACATCTTCAGCCGTGGTTTCTTATTCTATAAACACTCACTAATTTCACATATTACAGGAAAGTTCACATTATATTAATTATGTTTTTCTAGATGGCCTCCACAAATTAATAGCATTATGTGCTGAATTTCTAAAAGTTGTGTAAAGAAGTACATTGAGACATTATCATTAAAGGTTATATTAAGGAAAGAGTGTTCTTTCTTACCTTTAGATAATATTCTCTCAGGCAGTCGAAAATAGATTTCGTCACGTCAGTGACTATTATTTTAATAGTACATGAAGGAATACGAAAAACATACTGCAGGCTTTTATACGCATCACGGTTTGTTACAGCATGACTGAAGCTGGAATGAGTTACTTGTAATTTTCATATCCACGTACCTGTTGCAAAAAATCGAAGCGTGACCAAGACACGTTCGTGAACAGATATCACCTTCCTCATCGATGTAACCCTCTTGGCTATAGTTGGGCCAAATCTGTAAATTAGAAGTTGCATTTGTACTACACACATTCTGGTACAGGTGCTAGGATTTTCACGATCACTTTCTTGGTAAACTATTAGAAAGTTACTTAGAAAAAACTTCCTCAAATCAGTACGACGAGAACTTAACTCACGGTCAACAAATGGGAATCAAATATGCAACTGCATTATCGAAAACCATTGGTATCATTTAGCTTTGCTTGTTATGAATTACAATAGCCACATAAAGGTTTTTGAGGTTTTTTCCAGTTTTTGATGGCGTGTTATTTTAAGGCACCAGAGTACTATTAATTCATCGCACAAAATAAATACAGGACTCAAATCACAAACGTTTCTGAAGGTGGGAAAGCTGTGAAACAGCTTCTCGGTGTATCGATTCGTCCGCACTCTTGCCGAGTTTTCGCATTCGCCAACGACACTCGCCAGAGGAGGGAACGAGCGTGAAGCCTGTTCCAGAGACTTGGCGTGACACCAAAATCGGGAACATGGTGGTCGTGAGATATTAATCAACCAGGAAGAAATATTATCGCCTAGGGCCAAGGCGGGCATAATCTCAAGTCGCTCCGCCTTAGCCGGTTGTAGTCGTGACATTGGTTTCGAAATAAGCCTACTAAATAGAATATGTACAAGCACACGAGATAACACACGATAAATAGTTGCTCGTAAAGTACGCCTCGTGGACGTATATTAGTGAATTAGTTTGAGATTACGGGCAGAGTAAGAAACTTTTATTTAAAAATTTCCTGCAATGTGTCAGACTAAACTACGAGCTACAATACAATAAAATATTTTTCCTACAATTCTCTAGATTGACAACACTAAAAGATAAAATTTTATTTTCGCATGACTCAAACCCCATTAAGGGCAGTAATTCCAAATAAACGCGTTTTTTTTCTTAATTTCGACATGTAGTTCAAAATTTCAAAACACTTTGTGTTTTTATACAATGTTTTTCCAAAACATGGGTACACATTTCGGCCGGTAATTACTTGCGAAAATATANATATGTACAAGCACACGAGATAACACACGATAAATAGTTGCTCGTAAAGTACGTCTCGTGGACGTATATTAGTGAATTAGTTTGAGATTACGGGCAGAGTAAGAAACTTTTATTTAAAAATTTCCTGCAATGTGTCAGACTAAACTACGAGCTACAATACAATAAAATATTTTTCCTACAATTCTCTAGATTGACAACACTAAAAGATAAAATTTTATTTTCGCATGACTCAAACCCCATTAAGGGCAGTAATTCCAAATAAACGCGTTTTTTTCTTAAGTTCGACATGTAGTTCAAAATTTCAAAACACTTTGTGTGTATATACAATGTTTTTCAAAAACATGGGTACACATTTCGGCCGGTAATTACTTGCGAAAATATAATAAGAAATACGTGTACATGTCTCCTAAAGTGAATATGCCCCCCCCCCCAATTAGAGTTTTAAAATGCGTTTAGTAGAAAATATCGGAAACCACTTGTGATTATTAAACAAATTGGTGAATGTTGTTTTGTGTGAAGGATATCTCACACGTCTAAAAACGAGGTCGGCAATATCACCCTCTTTCCTTTCGGAAATGGCTGTTGGCACCCTGTGTTAGCGTCAAACTATGTAGCTCTACGTTTTAAGCAATTTCTAAAGATAATTTGTTAATCGGCACTTGCAAATTAGCAAAAAAGTTCGTCTTGTCGGAACACTCTCAGGTGAACCGTTTGTGAGATAATTCAAGTTAAACACTCAAAACAGAGCGTGTGTTGCATACCAGGTAGGTTAACCACAATTTCCTTCAGGGGCGCACTGTTATCTTTATATTCAATTGACTAGAAAATTGTTATTTTCATTGTAGTCTTGGGCATATTTTCATTAGGAATACTCTGCCAAAGTTTGTCCCCGTGTTTTAGAAACACGATTTATATATGATTTAATATCTTCACGTCCTTTCGGCGCCCAAGTATATTTTCCCAGTGGAGTCGCGTGCTCGATCTGCTCGACGCCATTCATGTTTCCCACTACTCTTCTCTCTCTCTCTCTGTTGTTTTTTTTTCTCCTGCGAAATGCGAGCCGAGCCAGCGTGCTGGCTGTTCTGGGAGTCCGTGCTTTATGCACGCATCGGAACCGAATGGCAGTCAAATACGCATCATGACTTCTTGCCGGGGCTTTTATCCAGTTCGCCAATCAAGATTACGTTCCTGTTTGCTGTTAAAATGCCGTGTTTGTGCTGCGCCCGGGCTGGAATCAGCCAGCACAAACAGGCGTGCAGGAACCTGATCGTGGAGCGGGCGGCAGGGGTCGGTAGTAGCGAGGAAGGGGTTGAAATGGAGAGGGGGAGAGTAGAGTTTGTGTGCGCACCGCTGTTTGTGCTGCGCTGTCGAATTGTCCCGTCCCGGGGAAAAAAAAAAAATATATCCCGCCGAGCGCCCGCTGCTGCTGTGGCTGCGTGAACGACCAAGAGTGAAGCAAAAATAGTTTTCTCTCTCTCTCTATCCTTTTCTCTTCTTTTTTTCGGTCCACTGTGTGTCCCTCTTCTAGCCCCGGATAGATTCACGCGACGGCGACAACATTTTTTTTTTTAAGTATTTGGTGACAGTGTATTTATTCCCCCGGTCGTTTTTCGCGGATCGTGATCTCGCGCAGTGACTGTTTCCATCCCGTCATTCATTCCGGGATTTATCAACCTTTGCCCGCGTTGGGATTTATGTGTGTGGCGTCGGTAATGCACGACCAATAAACGTGGCTCCGCTGAATTTAAGTCCGCCATGCTATCTGCATGTCCATCGTGAGTAGCGTTCTTGCAAAATGGTATTTTAGATTTCCAGAAGAATTGTTTATTTACGCTAATAATATTAATAATGGCGTGTGGGGAGTGCACCCAGGGCAAGGCAACATCCTCTGAGTGACGGTCTTTCCAGCTGGGACCCGTAGGTGACCGTCATCCCCGGGCATGACAGAAATGAGACCCTAGNACGAGCATGGTCTATGAGACTCCGAGGAAGCGCTCGTTGTTCGGGTGCTTGCAGCTTCTGTCACTCTGCTGCACATTCCTGGGGTCATTGAAAGTGTACGACAGGCATTAGCACGTCGTTGCACAGCTTGCATTAAAGGATAAGGCCCCTTTTTTGTACAATTTTGTACANTGACTACTTGTGTGTATGTGTATATATGTATGTGTATATATGTATGTTTGTATGTGTGTGTGTGTTTGTGTTCATGTGTGTGTTTGTTTTCGTGTGTTAGTTTGTGTTTGTGATGTGTGTGTAATGGCACTTGACGAGCATGGTCTATGAGACTCCGAGGAAGCGCTCGTTGTTCGGGTGCTTGCAGCTTCTGTCACTCTGCTGCACATTCCTGGGGTCATTGAAAGTGTACGACAGGCATTAGCACGTCGTTGCACAGCTTGCATTAAAGGATAAGGCCCCTTTTTTGTACAATTTTGTACAGGATTGCAATTTAGTTGATACGTGATGGTTTCATTCTCATTCTGTATCACGTTACAAAGTACCTCAATTATCAACTGCCGTCAACCTGTGGTTATTTGATGGAAAATATTTTTTTCTGTCTCTTCTAATATTACTATATGTTTAAGTATTAAATTTTGTAACCCGGTAGAAGATACGGCAGATGTAAACCAACATTACGAATATTATAATGTAAATTTAGCAATCTAATAATGTGATATAACATAACGTTCGACACTATGGTGCATACCAGGTACTCCAGGGGGCTCTCACAAGAAGACCACGAGGATGTCCGCACTCTACTCCACCCAGGGTATCCACCACTCACTTTTGCTCATCAGCATAATAATCTAAATATGACAATGATATGGGAGATATATATAATTACTTTTGTTAGTCAGGTAAATTTAGAAAATAAAAAGTGTATTTAAATTTATCAACCAACTGTTCCTTATCATTCCAATATTTTATAATGTTCTCTTTTTCTTATTTACGTTTTTGTTTACATTTTCAGTAATTTTATAAAAATAACGAGCTTATATAGCCAGAATTATATAAAACTGCTAAATAAATGTTTTAAATTCATAAATTACAAGATGTGTTAAGTAAGTGGAAAGCCAGCCTTGTAGTCTAATAATTATTTACCAATATAAATCTGTAAACTCTCAACAAAATACTAGTACTCTAGGCTGCTTTTCCACAATTTCACAACAAATGAACCTTAAACAAATCAAAAATTTTAATTTCTTTAAATATTAACAATAAATTAATAAGTTTATCTGATCAATGTGGTTACAAATATATTTTGCAAATTTTACTTTCGTCTCAGTTAAGCTATAAATTGGAATAAGAATTGAATTCTCCACATAAAATTTGTATACATGATGATGCATTACCAATTGCATTTTATTTACAGTAAACAAGACTTATCTAGCCAGTCTCATGACTACGCAGTGACTATTGTTTTTTTCGTGGCCAACGAAAGGTCAGTCACGGTTTCTTATCACCCCCGCACCAGTGCAATTTGTGTATAACGCAGAGATAAAATAGTTTGCTAATTGGTGTACTTGATTTCCCTCTTACATTTCTGTTTGGTCTATGTCGCAGACTTTGATCACGTAACATTTCACTTTTCTCTTACCTGCTTACGGACAGTTTCTTTTGTCTTAGTTTTTATCTGGTTTNCTTTGATCACGTAACATTTCACTTTTCTCTTACCTGCTTACGGACAGTTTCTTTTGTCTTAGTTTTTATCTGGTTTTGATTACTTTGCTGCACCATCACCCCGTTGTTTGATGAACTATTTCCGTTGGCCAGGTTGCCCGGAAGGTGAGGGCGATAGCGGGATGAACCTGCCTACCACCCTAACTACCCTAGCAGCCTGGGTGTCATTTTCTGTTCTACAACTATATTATAAAGCAATGCATTATCTAGTGGCAATAATATAGTCTATGTATTTTCCATCTCTAAATCCTATATTCCTATTTGGAACTGCGCTTTCGACACCTTTCGACACCAGGCCTGTTGTCTTCTTTTCAATTTCCCCGCCTTTATAAGCTGGTACATCCATCTGGATTACTGTATGTACCGTATAATTTTCCATATGCTTTGTGTGAGTCTGGTATTCCGAATTTATGTTACTTGTCTATTGCCTTGGCCTTTGTTCATCCATTACTCCTCCACCTGTCCGTTGCCTGAATCTTTATAATTATCGTCTAGGTCCTATTTGGTGTAGGGCAAGACCCCTCAACTCATTAGTTGCCTCTTTATGTTACCATGTTCAACTTGTATCCTTTTTGAACAATGATTATCCCAAACTGTGTATTGACTCCGCTCCCACTTTCAGGTTTGTAGAGCAGTTTTATTTTCATATTTGGGCAATAGTAGTCTTTTTACGGAGGATTTTACCATGTCTAGATTTTATACTATTACATCTGGATTCCCTCTGATCCAATATTCTAGCGCCTCTATCCATTTACTTATATTTCTAAAGAAACCTTCAATTATCTTCACATTTTCCTTATAAATGATAAAATTTCACACATAGCTATTTCATTTCGTATTTCCAGACCTCTACGCAATTTTATTTCGAAATTTTTCTTTTTAGGGCATTCATTCGTACGTGTTGTACAGCGTCTTCTACTTAACCCATAAGGCGGAAAGGAAGTCTACCAACTTGAAGCTATGAAGCTGAGCTTTACAATTTCCGTAACCTTTCAGAAGTTGTGACAGGAGATAAACCGTTGTGAAAAAGTAGTGGCTCATTCTGTATGCGATATGTGGAAAATTATAGTATGTGACTCTTCTCTTCTCCGATCTCTCATATCTCTCTTACCAGAGAAGCGATACCTCATTTCTTGCTTCAGACTTAATCTCCTCTGCTGCAGTCCTTCCTTGAGTTTCCTGCTGCATAAAAATTTCCCCGTTACTTTGCTGCAAGATCCAGTAGGATTGCCCAAGAAATAACCTGAAGGTTCTCAATGGCNCATAAAAATTTCCCCGTTACTTTGCTGCAAGATCCAGTAGGATTGCCCAAGAAATAACCTGAAGGTTCTCAATGGCTGTGATTCTGCAGTCATTAGTTATTGCTACGCACAGCTCTTTGAGTATTAAACAGCAATCACTTACATGCACTAATCATACACTTTCGTTCCATACCGTTGCTCAGTAAAGTGATATTTCAAGGCAAACACCTTATATAAGATNGTGAGATTCTGCAGTCATTAGTTATTGCTAAGCACAGCTCTTTGAGTATTAAACAGCAATCACTGTATATGCACTAATCATACACTTTCGTTCCATACCGTTGCTCAGTAAAGTGATATTTCAAGGCAAACACCTTATATAAGATGAGTACGATTTTGAAACCAAGTGAATCCTAGAGTAATAATTTACTGCTCTCTCCCTCAGGTATCCGATGTGATCCTGAAAGCGTGACTTACAATCCAGGATCACATTCAAGTATTTCACCGATATTTTTATTCAGCTATTTTCCTCTGAAGCGAACCACTGGTTATTGCTGAAATCTTCATTGTGTAGCATCATATTAGTTTTCTCAGGAAATGATTTAAACGTCACAGTTCTTCGCCAATTTTCCACTTTATAGAGTGTACCTTCCACCTTCTCTTCCAACCCTTTTCTACTTCACGTTGTTATCAATACACGCGCAACGTTTGCATGCGAAAGCAATTCACAATCCTCGGGAATCTACAGATGTAATAACACGTCGAAAAGTAAATTCCATAGCACGAGTTCCAGGGCCGACCTTTTGGGACATCCCTTCAACAGTCGTTTCCGTAATACAACACAAATTATTCCATATTGGCTAAAGCAATCTTAATAACAATTCTGTATTATCTTTTGCGGATCCTGAGAACATTTTATATGTTTGAGCTGCCGAAGCGTCTCGGGCTACTCGAAGGCCGTGACTACCCTAATCCTCGATGCTTCCTCCCCGTTAAATATCCACAAAATCATCGTTATTCCTCCGTCACAAGTATTCGAGAACACAACAGTGCCGAATGCGTAGAATCATAATTTTCTTTAAATGAGATTCAAACTATCGCGTCCCATGGGTCAACTGTCGAGAGGTAGGCATGACGTCATGCCGGGAAAGGGAGCACTGCATGACGTCACAAGGACGGGCGCTATGCAGGCTATGGCTCAACTTGTCAGTGTGTTAACGCTTCCGCCTACCTAACGCTCTTTTCCACGTTCGAGAACGAGAAGCGTGCATGCGATAAGGGCTCTTCTGTTATGCGCTTGAAGTGCACCATCACCACTAAGCGCTTGGCTCTGAATTGGCAGGCAGTGTTCTCGTCTCGCTGCGTGTACCTACGGAACTTCAAGTGGTGACCCTATCATTTTATTAGTGGAAGATCTGTGGCAAGGTTCAGTGCAGGGCCCTTAAGTATTTCCGTATGTATCTTACGCGTATATTTTGAGACACGGTGCTTTTAAACAGCAGTTTTTAGCCATTTTTTAGTGTCCTGTGAATGGGTTTCTAATGTGCGCGACGTGTTGAAAGCACTTAACAAATCTCCTGCCAAATATGTGATGTTTTTATAAATCAGCTCAATGGACACATGGTTTAATAGTTTCGTGGTAAAACGCGTATTTGAAAANACATGGTTTAATAGTTTCGTGGTAAAACGCGTATTTGAAAAACTAAGTAACGCAGTTCAAGCACCCGTAGGAGGACCTATTAATAGCAGACGCATTAATAGAAAACACATTAATAGCAGACACATTAATAGCAGACACATTAATAGCAGACACATCACTAGCAGACACATCAATAGCAGACACATCAATAGCATACACATAATAACAGCCGACACATCATAACAGCAGAGACATCATAACAGCAGACACATAACAACAGCAGACACATAACAACAGCAGACACATAACAACAGCAGACACATAACAACAGCAGGCACATAACATAACAAAAGCAGGCACATAACAACAGCAGACACATAACAACAGCAGACACATAAAAACAGCAGACACATTAAGAGCAGACACATTATTGATGTTAGCCACGTAGTCCAAGAGGTCGATACATCTCTTCCCCCAGCAGGGCACAGCACTGCTATTAGTCAAGCCCTAGCAGGACGTGCCCCCTCCCGTTGCGCATGACGATGCTGTTGGACGGCGTATTTTCTCGGGGATCTCCCGTTTCCCCCGCCCTTTCATTCCGGCGCTTTTCCATACTCACCTTGCTTCACANCACATAACAACAGCAGACACATAACAACAGCAGACACATAAAAACAGCAGACACATTAAGAGCATACACATTATTGACGCTAGCCACGTAGTCCAAGAGGTCGATACATCTCTTCCCCCCAGCAGGGCACAGCACTGCTATTAGTCAAGCCCTAGCAGGACGTGCCCCCTCTCGTTGCGCATGACGATGCTGTTGGGTGGCGTATTTTCTCGGGGATCTCCCGTTTCCCCCGCCCTTTCATTCCGGCGCTTTTCCATACTCACCTTGCTTCACANGGCGTATTTTCTCGGGGATCTCCCGTTTCCCCCGCCCTTTCATTCCGGCGCTTTTCCATACTCACCTTGCTTCACACTCGCCGGCCCTCAAGACCTCGATGTTAAGAGCCGCCCAAATCTCTTCACACGCTTGTGCCCCTCCCCCATCCCCAGCTCGTTTTGCATTTATCTGCAGCGGAAATAAGACGTTGACCCCATCACAACGCATTGACTGTCTTTACGGAAATTGAACATTCTGCTACTGGAAAAATTACGCTCCGTCAGTAAGCCATGCCTTGTTTAAAATGCAAAAAGCTATTTCAAAGACTCTTATCTAGTCCAGATATTATTTATATTTTGAAAGTATGTATACTTTATAATTACTTATAAATATAGACTTTTAAAGAAATTACGCTACTACTTGGCGGAATTCAGCGTTAAACTTAAGTATTTTTCAGCAACGAATTTACTTAAACCTCATGACTTTAAAAGTGTTCTTATATAGTCGGAAAACCGTTAGCATATCCCTAACGATTGTAATACGAAAGTGCCTTTGTTTCAAGTTTTCAATAATATGTAGTAAAAGTTAATCTCCCTCAGCCTTACTGAAAAGTTGNTACGAAAGTGCCTTTGTTTCAAGTTTTCAATAATATGTAGTAAAAGTTAATCTCCCTCAGCCTTACTGAAAAGTTGTAAATTTTAAATGAATTGTTGTGAAAATCTTGGAATTATTTTTGCTATATTCAGCTGTTACTGCAGTTTGAGAGCTATGGGGAAGGAAGGGTTTCTGATCGATGAGAAAAATTGTTTGTAAAGGAAGAAAATTTATATTTAAAAAAAAAAAGCAGAAACTCGTTAACGGAGGATACGAAAGCAACGCTACGTTAGGCCTTTTATAAGGTACTGGATTCCCGAAGGTCTCAGTAAAAAAAAAGGCGTCACTTTCATGAGTTCAGGAGGCTTACAGGCAATTGATACCTGCTATCTTAGATTTAAGATTGTTGTTTTATGTTTTATTTATCCACGGGGCTTACGAAGTGACATAGTACACTTCCAAATGTTGGTACAGTGACTATGAGTTCCAGGAAGTTATAGGGCGCTGACATGCTTATAAATGTGTAACGAATATACGAAACTGTGTTTACTGGACAAATCAGTAAGTGTTGAGTGATACGAACGTGCAGGGCAGTTATAAAAGACTGCGCCTAACTCTCGCCCTTGTCCTTCCGCCGTAATCAACAGAGTAAACGTTAGGGTGAAACCTCCAGGGTTTCAGTTTTTATTTTCCAGTATGGTGCCGGAAAACACTTGAAGTTGAAGTTCCCTTCGCTTTACGACGAGGGCTGCGTGCGCGTAAGGGGTCGACGCGCCACGTGTACGCATTAAAACTTCCCGCGGAATACATACGAGGAGCGGCGCGCACACCGAGCGGCGAAGCTAACGGGAATCGAAGGGGTGATGTACCGGAGGGGGGTGGCGATGTAGCTGAGGAGATGTGGGTACGAGATGGTGGGAGGGGGAAGGACGTGGGACGGGCGCCACGTGTGCATGACGCGACATGACAGCGAGACGTCGTAAGTAACTCCCCTCCCCGGCTCTTCGCCACCCCCTTTACACCCCAAAACCCCTGGTGCACCACTGCAGAACACCAACGCCAGGAGACCCGCGGGACGATCGGGAGGGTCCCAGAGTTAGGGGTGGTTTAAAGGGGTGAAGCGAGGGTAGGTTCGGGTGTCGTACGGGTAGCAGCCCCGCGTCGGCGTCTCTTGCGGCTGAGATGCCAATATACCTTCCGCGGCCTTCGAGCTGGAGGAGCCCTGCGCAGGAAAGGAATCTGTTAAATATCAAGGCCCTCGTCTACCTGGCGCTTGAACCACGTTGCAAGGTTTTCGAAATACCCGTTTTTCTACTATACTATTCAACGTGCGTCCAATGTGCTTATCTACGAAAAACAAACACACTTCAGCCGAGGGACGTTGAGTGCTTTCAAGACATCACGTACATTAGAAAAACCATTTCAGAGTACTCCAAAATGGCTAAAAACGCGCTTTTCAAAGCGTTGTATCTCGAAATATATTCGTTAGATACATTCATCTGTTCAAGCGCCCTGCACTGAACCTTCCTACAGACTTGCCCCCAATAAAATAATAGGGTCACCGCTGAAAGTCACATACCGCAGCGCGACGAGAAAACTGCACGAGAGTTCAGAACCTTGCGTTTAGCGACGACGGGGCACTTAATGCGCGTGGCAGTGTCGCCCTTATCACTCCCGCACTTATCGGCCTCACGCGCGGAAAATAGCTCCAGGTAGGCGGGAGCCTTAAGGGTTCCGCCTTGCTGAAACTCTACTCCGCTTCTGAAGTTCTTAAGCACGGGAGCGACAAGGGCGATACTGCCGTACGCATCAAGTGCGCAGTCGCCACTAGACGCAAGGCTATTAACTGGCGTGCAGAGTTCTCGTCGTGCTACGTATACACGCGTGTCTTTACGTAAACAATATTAAACGCCTCAAGTGCACATCTGAACATGAGGAATCATTGCGACGGCTATGGAAAACAGCATAAACCAGCTGATTCGCGTATGTTCCANGTGCACATCTGAACATGAGGAATCATTGCGACGGCTATGGAAAACAGCATAAACCAGCTGATTCGCGTATGTTCCGTATCATTAGATCTTTAAGCGGTTGCTACAAGGTTTCAATAATGAAGCAATCTGTTCAGTATACGTAAAGCATTTTATTTACAGTTTGAAAACCTCTCCGAGGTGTGCTCAAAAAGGTAAGGTGACTTTGCAAATTTCGAGGGCTACGTACATTCNGTACATACGATTATCGGTTGTTTTTATTGTTTTGTTGGTACACACGTCCCCAACATATGTTGAAATTATCGGCAATTTTGCATTGTTAGTTTGTTTGTGTCAGATATAGAGGTTAGACGTATTTTGGTGTGCTTGGCGATTTTTTGCCATCGCAAACACCGTATTCACCGGACGTGGCCCCCTGCGACTTGTTCCTGTTCCCAAAACTGAAGAGACCCATGAGAGGACGGAGGCTTGCCGCGATTGAGGAGATAAAGACCTGGGAGACTTCAATGCTATACCAAAATGCGCATATCATAAGTGCTTAGAGGATTGGCAAAAAGCGCTTGTACAAGTGTATTATATCTGAGGGGGATTACTTTGAAGGGGACAAAATATATATTGATGAATACATAAATATTTATCGAGACAAAGTCACAAAATAACAGGTCACCTTATTTTTTGAACACATCTCGTATAGTAAATCGTAAACACATGGCTAGCTAAAGCGATTTTTTGCTAACATTGGCATTTTACAGCGACCACATTTTTGTTTCGATAACCATGTTTACCCAAAAAATTATTACATTTAAATATTACATACTTTTAAAATATAATAGACAAATCTTCTTATGACGAGACCCGTACAACTACTAGTGGTAACATTATTATTATATTTGTAAAATATTAGTAGCAAGGTCAATGCAGGACTCTGGAGTTGTTTTGTAGTATATGTCTGACTCAAATATTTTAAGATACACCGCTTAAAAAAATGTATTTTTTTAAACATTGTTGGGGTGCTTCAAGAACAGTTTTACTGAACTGCGTGATATCTTGGAATTAATTGACAAGCATATCCAGAACTGTGTTTACTTTTCTTATATCGGTAGCATATATATGACTTGGTAGAAATAACTGGTTTTGAAACACTCTGCAACGCAGTTCAAACGATGGCGTCTGGCTGCNGCATATATATGACTTGGTAGAAATAACTGGTTTTGAAACACTCTGCAACGCAGTTCAAACGATGGCGTCTGGCTGCAGGTATTTTTTGTGCCAGAGGCCTAGAAACGGAGGAGCGATAAGGGCAAACTAGATACGCGCGTATGGTTTCCGTTCGCCTTTACGCGCAAGCCACAGAACTTGGGTGCGGTCTTTCTCTCGCACACTCGTCTAATAAATCTTTTGTACAATAGCATCNGTTCAAACGATGGCGTCTGGCTGCAGGTATTTTTTGTGCCAGAGGCCTAGAAACGGAGGAGCGATAAGGGCAAACTAGATACGCGCGTATGGTTTCCGTTCGCCTTTACGCGCAAGCCACAGAACTTGGGTGCGGTCTTTCTCTCGCACACTCGTCTAATAAATCTTTTGTACAATAGCATCAAATAAGAAAATAATTTATTTTTTTTGTTATTCTCAGGGACGAAAACCCGATTTACATCAAATTCTTCACACAAGTATCGCTACGGTAAGCCATGTAAACTTACAACTTTATGTGGCTTAATCACGTATTTTCAAAATAAAGACCCTGTCACTATTTTCGGGTAAGTAAATCCTATAATTCGAAATATTAGACTGATTAAATCCGTAGTTGATGATTCAAATCCGAACTCCGTAAGGCAGTGTATTGCACGCTAGGTTATAGTGCGAAGTTTTCTTGGGTTTAAGTCCTGGGTAAGGCATGTGCATATCTGCAATTGTCTCACTACTGTTACATTAGATTCTGGTCTCATTTTTAAAGTTATTTGCTTTCAAAGAGAAGTCAAGTCCTTCGTACCAACTAAGTTTTTAAAAAGTTTAAAAAAAAAATTTATTGCACCCTTGTTGAGGAAAGTAGGCTCATTATTTAAAGCAGTAACTTGTTGTTTTTACTGCGTGCTTTATACAGAGTTGCTGGCGCACCGATAGCGGAAGTACTTTTCAGCGTAGCACTGCTCGGATCTCAATTTCCTTCTCCGCCGCGGAAGCCAGCCGGCGGAGCGCTCCCGGGTTCTCACATAAATATTTCTTACCCTAATTCCCGCCCTCTCAAATCCGACGCACGGAGCAAGGAGATACATCTCCCGGGAGGTGACAGACTTCCGGTAGGCGTTTTACGGCTGGTTAGTATGCGGGCCCTGCGCGCCGGATTATCCCCCCACCCTCACCCGCCCACCAAGCAATTCTCAACACCTTCGCTCTTAATTCCGTTCGTTCCGCGGAGACATTAAAGAAATGACCAGAGACATTCCCAATTATTGGATTCCCATAAACTTTGCAAGAATTGCAGTCGAGAAGAGGTTGGCCTTGCAAGGAAACGAGCCTCGTTGAAGTACTAGAATATTACTTCTGCGGATCGAAGTGCTGAGTGCGTAGTAGGACCGACGTAATTTTCCCTCCAATTCGCATGCTTTTCTTTTATGGCACGTAACTGCTGGTACCATTTTCCGTCTACTTTTAACGCATTTATTTCATATTCGTATCGACGTCCCACAATTTTTAATAACATTACTATCCGCTAGTATTTTCATGGTTTTCTAATACCGCAATCCTTCATTGCAACGTCGAAAAAATAAAATACAGCCTCGCCTAATGTCGTAAGTTATAATATAAAGGCGTAAAATATAAACTCTTAAGTATGGAGTACTTGCGGAACAAAAATAGAATAGGCCAACTAATTCGATAAGGACATCAGTTGATAATAATTGCTTATTCCGGCACACTTTCAAAATCATCACAAATTTAACGAAACACTTAGAAAATAAGAGTATATTTTTAGTACTTGTTGCTATTTCGGTTTACATATGTTTATATTTTTACATGAGTATTGACGCGTCCCGCGTCCCGAAAGATATTTTTTCGTCAGAAGGCACACTCTGTCGAAACTCGCAGGCTGGCTACCGCAATAAATATTAAGGGTTTGGCGAGCGTGCTAGAAGAATGGCGCCAGGATTCCAAGGCGGAATGAACACGTGGTGTAGGGGCCACATGCGGA
>NQII01001159.1:455754-504888 GCA_002778355.1 Clitarchus hookeri
AACCACCCTTATCCCTTCGTCCCCCTTACTTCTTCTCCACACTCACTGCCCTCACCCCCTTGGACATCACTGCTCTTCCCACACATGCAGACTTCACGGTTACACAACACCGAGCAGATGCAGGCATGAGAAAATTGTGTAGAAGCACATATGCATGTACGTGTGCAGACTCCAGTCACATGATACAGTGCAAGTGAAAACCAGTGAAAATGCTAACACTGCCCTTCCCACACATGCTGACTTGGCGGTTACCCAACACCGAGCAGCAGGTTTGAAAATGATTTGGGTGCATGTACGCATGCACATGTGCATAATCCAGTTACCTGATGCCAATACAGATGCAGACCTGTTAGTAACCATTTTGACACNGTACGCATGCACATGTGCATAATCCAGTTACCTGATGCCAATACAGATGCAGACCTGTTAGTAACCATTTTGACACGAATGTATTTAGTACCTGAGCTCTTTCTTTTCGTCATTACCATTCCTTTCATATATGTCTTGAGCTATTTAAATTAACACTTAAAATATTTCGTGACATGGGATTGCCAAATGATTTTATAGAAATTATATTTTATTGGCTATTTATTTACATTGACATTTATACATATATCTTTCCATANACATTGACATTTATACATATATCTTTCCATATCGTAAGCACATATTTTTCGTTTACAATTAATACTATAAACATTATCGAGTGTCTTTAATGCTGCATATTTGACAACATAGAACACAACACAATTTGTTTGCACATATACACCTCAAGATAAGTGAACATAGTTATTATGTATGTCTGCAATGTATATACATATTTTCTGATTATGATTTTTCCCATGCTTCCCTGCTGCTTTTCCTCAAACATGTAGAAACAAATCTGTTTCTGGACACTTTGTGTCACACACATTCTTACACTTTGCACATGTAAAAATAATTTTTTGCCCCTGTCACCATTTTATTTTAGCACTCCACACCATCATATCTTACTCTGTCAATATTTTTTACATATCTACAGTTCTTCCCCATCCTCATCCGGATCCGGCCAGCCTGCCTTTACTTCGCACGGCAGGCTGCGACGAGTCATGGTCCGCTCGACGAACGGAACAATGTCGGCTTCGTCCGTTAGGAGTCTACGCGTCTCACCATCGGATTCTTCGCTGAAGCGAAACACAGTTTCCCGGCACCCTCGTCATATCTCGTATTCCCTGCACTGGCAGCCTTTTTTAATGGCAATGGTTTCACCCTCGTGTGATTCCAACAGTTCGTCGGTGCTGCATGTTAGGGTTACGTCCGGCCTCGTGTTGTGCACTGCACATGTTTGACCGTCGCACCGGATTCTGTCCAAGGTGTAGTAGAGGCGGGCATGATTCATACCATTGCAGGCTTCGATGTTTTTTACTACTTCCTCGTACCATGGGTCGCCCAGCCAGTACTCCACATGATGGAATCCTGGGATGGTATTAGGATAACACTTCACCATAGTTGACTCGAACGAGCTGATGAACATCACCTCATGCATTGAAGATCGTGGAGATGGTGTAATGTAAATAGCTTTGGTGGGCGTCAACAAAATTCTGCTAGTACCGATAGTGGTCTGCGCGGAGTCCTCGCGAGCCGGAAGCCAATCATCGCATGTCGTCGAGTGAGTGGGTGCCAGGTGGCATTGGTGCTGGTTCGGATACGCGATGTGATCAGTTGCATGAGGTCGGCGGGGGCCTGCAACAGAGTCGTGTTCATGTTTTTCACTCTGTGGACTCTTCGATGATGGAGGTGCTGCTGTGGACAGTGGAGGTGATGGTCGGTGACGAATTTGACTAAGGTGGTAGCTGTGATGGCGGTGTCTGCAGCTGCACGATGTTGCACCTTGCACCTAGCGCGGGAATGAGAAGTGTCCATAACAGACGTGGTACAACCCTCGAAGCACTCCCTGAGCAGTAGACAGCCATGAATATCTTCGTCCTGCTGCAGGTAGGCCGGAATTCTCTTGTACACATACCGAACTTCGTAGTGTGTGTGTACGTCGGTAGGAAATCTTTCAGTAGCAAGGCCAAATCTTTTTCCTTCTCGAGGACCACGAGAGAGCGTAGCCTCCCTTATGCAACGATCGCCGAAATTATTTTCTGCCCACCGGGACAGCACTCAAACATCTTCTAAAACTCCATACAAAAAATAAACTGTTTACTCTAAGGCGAGCAGGTGACGACTTCGGCAGTGACAGGTGGAAGGCTGGGTCCCATGGCCTTTTANAGTGACAGGAGGAAGGCTGGGTCCCATGGCCTTTGAAATGCTGGTATATGCGTGCCATGGAGGGGTAAGACAAGGATGTAGCAGGTGAGTGGTGGGGGATGAGGGACTGGGAAGTGGGCGACAGGGGTGAGCTCTGGTGGTAGATGCTGAAAACCTGAGTTACCGGTGCGCTTCAGGGGGCACTGTCGTTGAACGGAGGAGATTGGAAGATGAAGAGGGGTGTCGGGGATCTGTAGAAAGTGGAGGATGTCGCACAAAAGTGATTGCTGATCGAGCTATGACGAATACTTGATGTAATGGGGCAGCTATTCGATAAATTTATATTTCATAGGTCTATGGAAATATAAATAATCTTGTCTGAATCATCACCGACATTTGTCCATCTTTGAGGAATCGGGGTTCCATGATATATGAGCTGAGAATACTATATGTCAGGTATTCCGTATATCACGGTGGATTCAAGCCATCATAAATACATCAAGCTGTGTATTTTTTCAATGTTCCGGCATGCTCGTTGAGACATTATTATATTGGTGCTAAATGGCAAATTTTATTTTCATTCGCAATTTCGGGTGCTTGAATTTTTTTTCGCAGTAAAAATTAAACATTTCGGCGGGATGGAGGCTCGTTGACGTCAAGATGTGTTTTACAGCTCATTTTACATATAACGGTCTCTTCTGTACTTACCAGGTACTGGGAGATCGCGTCTCTGACATGTGTACACATGTCAGTGATGTAGACATGATGATTTGCATTTTAAGGTGGGAAACCGAACACGATGGGTAAATACACACATTTTTTTTTTTTCGCTCGCGCATTTTATATCAGGGAAGGAATATGGGAGCTCAGTAGTTTAAATACTTGCATGGACGATTTTTTTGTATAACAGAGATATACATATGTCCATGGTCCAATGAATGGCCGATGGGTGAAAAATGTGTTTCCGGTAAATTAAAGTTATGAACACTACCCCATGAAATTCTGAGCACATACGAAACTTACAACGTTGTCGCTTTATTCTCTTGGAAATATCACCGACGATCCGAAACAAAATGTGTAAGACCCATCGGTCAGGTCGACTCAAAAATATGCACTCCATATTAAAGAAGACGGGACTGGAATTCCCTTTCATGCTGCCTGCTGCCTTCATCGATATTAATCGTGGTATATTATTTTCAGTAATGTGCGAAATTTTACCAAAAGTAGGTGCGTACCTGCTTTACAGAAATTACCAGATCCTTTCTTTCACCAGTTGTCTTTATCCATATATAGTTCGTTGCATTATATTAGGATACTGCATGAATTGCAGGTGCAAACATTATAAACATGATGGCACATGTAAAGGCTTGAATATGTACTGTAGCTAATCGATAAGCTTAATTCTCATTGATAATGGGCTGCTTTGTATATGAGTGGAATGTGAAAGCAATGCTCGGATTGTTTTAAAAAATTAGGGGAACTTGTGATGTGAATTGTGTTATGCATGACGATTTGTCTTTGTATTTAGCAGTGTAAGTATTTTTTAATATAATTTTACCAGAGTGATTTTATTTTTACATGCCATGATTTTCTTCTCAAACATGGTACGAATCTTTATTAGGATGGGTCGATGTTAGGGTCTCGGCTTCGTATATTTATTTAATAGTTTCGGTTTTTTTTCCCACTAATTTATTTCCTGATACTATTTTGACTTTCTTAGGGTGCTAATATTAAATATGTATGTTTTGCTGATATTTTTTTAATGCTGAGATTTACACGGATGGAATATTTAGAGGGTTTATTCATAATCTTGTGTAAATTCAGGTCGATAGTGCACTAGGAGGCCTTTCCCCAACACTCTCTTTGTTTAAATGTGTGACCTTTATATCGTTATTTTTAATGTTGCTTCTTACGGTTGATGTTTATGTATTGTTCGCATTCTTTTCGTAATCTTGTCTGCTATGGTATTTTAAGCCTTTCACTTCATATTACACCACAGAATACCTACTTGAATGAAGAGCTACATTTCGATGGCTTATATGTAGTATGTAAAGCTGCATCGGGGCTGAATGGATCGGATGATGTACGAACTGCGAAGAGGGGAGCATCTTCTCGACCCAAGATGGAACGTATTCCAGAACATTGTGTCGTTACTGTGAGAATACATATTCTGAAAGCAGCAATGCTCGAAGACATAGGGTTAACTCTATTCAGAATGTGGAGCATATTACTTTCGCATGTGAAAAATACAAATCACAGTTTGGTCGACGAAGTGACAACCTGAAAAGGTATCTTAGAAACTGTTCTGGTCTACCTTCACTTACCTGCTAAGCGTTATCTGCCAACATTGCATCGTAAATGTACTGGGATGGTAACTAGCGCTACACACACTGGAGAATCATCGAAGCAGAGAACTTCAGCTGTGAACGTCGTGGGCAGATCGTTGATTCCTTCCGTGTAGCTACTACAACAAGACTTTCGCAAATGCTAATGAAGCACGAAGGAATGAAAATAATACATGTGTAATGACTTCCATACGCATGCCATATCGATGCAAGAAGTGCTCTAAAGAGTTTTCTCGCAGCAACCATTGAAAAAAAGTTATCTGAAACAGTGTGAACGGGGTGCACCATCCTATGATGCAGACCTAGCGGTTCATCCTTCCTATCTGTAGTTCACAGCAAAGTCTGNAACAGAGTCGTGTTCATGTTTTTCACTCTGTGGACTCTTCGATGATGGAGGTGCTGCTGTGGACAGTGGAGGTGATGGTCGGTGACGAATTTGACTAAGGTGGTAGCTGTGATGGCGGTGTCTGCAGCTGCACGATGTTGCACCTTGCACCTAGCGCGGGAATGAGAAGTGTCCATAACAGACGTGGTACAACCCTCGAAGCACTCCCTGAGCAGTAGACAGCCATNCTAGCGCGGGAATGAGAAGTGTCCATAACAGACGTGGTACAACCCTCGAAGCACTCCCTGAGCAGTAGACAGCCACGAATATCTTCGTCCTGCTGCAGGTAGGCCGGAATTCTCTTGTACACATACCGAACTTCGTAGTGTGTGTGTACGTCGGTAGGAAATCTTTCAGTAGCAAGGCCAAATCTTTTTCCTTCTCGAGGACCACGAGCGAGCGTAGCCTCCCTTATGCAACGATCGCCGAAATTATTTTGTGCCCACCGGGACCGCACTCAAACATCTTCTAAAACTCCATACAAAAATAAACTGTTTACTCTAAATCGAGCAGGTGACGACTTCGGCAGTGACAGGAGGAAGGCTGGGTCCCATGGCCTTTGAAATGCTGGTATATGCGTGCCATGGAGGGGTAAGACAAGGATGTAGCAGGTGAGTGGTGGGGGATGAGGGACTGGGNTGCGTGCCATGGAGGGGTAAGACAAGGATGTAGCAGGTGAGTGGTGGGGGATGAGGGACTGGGAAGTGGGCGACAAGGGTGAGCTCTGGTGGTAGATGCTGAAAACATGAGTTACCGGTGCGCTTCAGGGGGCACTGTCGTTGAACGGAGGAGATTGGAAGATGAAGAGGGGTGTCGGGGATCNTGAGTTACCGGTGCGCTTCAGGGGGCACTGTCGTTGAACGGAGGAGATTGGAAGATGAAGAGGGGTGTCGGGGATCTGTAGAAAGTGGAGGATGTCGCACAAAAGTGATTGCTGATCGAGCTATGACGAATACTTGATGTAATGGGGCAGCTATTCGATAAATTTATATTTCATAGGTCTATGGAAATATAAATGNGCTATGACGAATACTTGATGTAATGGGGCAGCTATTCGATAAATTTATATTTCATAGGTCTATGGAAATATAAATGATCGCGTCTGAATCATCACCGACATTTGTCCATCTTTGAGGAATCGGGGTTCCATGATATATGAGCTGAGAATATTATATGTCAGGTATTCCGTATATCACGGTGGATTCAAGCCATCATAAATACATCAAGCTGTGTATTTTTTCAATGTTCCGGCATGCTCGTTGAGACATTATTATATTGGTGCTAAATGGCAAATTTTATTTTCATTCGCAATTTCGGGTGCTTGAATTTTTTTTCGCAGTAAAAATTAAACATTTCGGCGGGATGGAGGCTCGTTGACGTCACGATGTGTTTTACAGCTCATTTTACATATAACGGTCTCTTCTGTACTTACCAGGTACTGGGGGATCGCGTCTCTGGCATGTGTACACATGTCAGTGATGTAGACATGATGATTAGCATTTTAAGGTGGGAAACCGAACACGATGGGTAAATACACACATTTTTTTTTCGCTTGCGCATTTTATATCAGGGAAGGAATATGGGAGCTCAGTAGTTTAAATACTTGCATGGACGATTTTTTTGTATAACAGAGATATACATATGTCCATGGTCCAATGAATGGCCGATGGGTGAAAAATGTGTTTCCGGTAAATTGAAGTTATGAACACTACCCCATGAAATTCTGAGCACATACGAAACTTACCACGTTGTAGCTTTATTCTCTTGGAAATATCACCGACGATCCGAAACAAAATGTGTAAGACCCATCGGTCAGGTCGACTCAAAAATATGCACTCCATATTAAAGAAGACGGGACTGGCATTCCCTTTCATGCTGCCTGCTGCCTTCATCGATATTAATCGTGGTATATTATTTTCAGTCATGTGCGAAATTTTTCCAAAAGTAGGTGCGTACCTGCTTTACAGAAATTACCAGATCCTTTCTTTCACCAGTTGTCTTTATCCATATATAGTTCGTTGCATTATATTAGGATACTGCATGAATTGCAGGTGCAAACAATGTAAACATGATGGCACATGTAAAGGCTTGAATATGTACTGTAGCTAATCGATAAGCTTAATTCTCATTGATAATGGGCTGCTTTGTATATGAGTGGAATGTGAAAGCAATGCTCGGATTGTTTTAAAAAATTCGGGGACCTTGTGATGTGAATTGTGTTATGCATGACGATTTGTCTTTGTATTTAGCAGTGTAAGTATTTTTGAATGTAATTTTACCAGAGTGATTTTATTTTTACATGCCATGATTTTCTTCTCAAACAGGGTACGAATCTTTATTAGGATGGGTCGATGTTAGGGTCTCGGCTTCGTATATTTATTTAATAGTTTCGGTTTTTTTTCCCACTAATTTATTTCCTGGTACTATTTTGACTTTCTTAGGGTGCTAATATTAAATATGTATGTTTTTCTGATATTTTTTTAATGCTGAGATTTACACGGATGGAATATTTGGAGGGTTTCTTCATAATCTTGTGTAAATTCAGGTCGATAGTGCACTAGGAGGCCTTTCCCCAACACTCTCTTTGTTTAAATGTGTGACCTTTATATCGTTATTTTTAATGTTGCTTCTTACGGTTGATGTTTATGTATTGTTCGCATTCTTTTCGTAATCTTGTCTGCTATGGTATTTTAAGCCTCTCACTTCATATTACACCGCAGATTACCTACTTGAATGAAGAGCTACATTTCGAAGGCTTATATGTAGTATGTAAAGCTGCATCGGGGCTGAATGGATCGGATGATGTACGAACTGCGAAGAGGGAGCATCTTCTCGACCCAAGATGGAACGTATTCCAGAACATTGTGTCGTTACTGTGAGAATAAATATTCTAANGAGGGGAGCATCTTCTCGACCCAAGATGGAACGTATTCCAGAACATTGTGTCGTTACTGTGAGAATACATATTCTGAAAGCAGCAATGCTCGAAGACATAGGGTTAACTCTATTCAGAATGTGGAGCATATTACTTTCGCATGTGAAAAATACAAATCACAGTTTGGTCGACGAAGTGACAACCTGAAAAGGTATCTTAGAACCTGTTCTGGTCTAGCTTCACTTACCTGCTAAGCGTTATCTGCCAACATTGCATCGTAAATGTACTGGGATGGTAACTAGCGCTACACACACTGGAGAATCATCGAAGCAGAGAACTTCAGCTGTGAACGTCGTGGGCAGATCGTTGATTCCTTCCGTGCAACTACTACAACAAGACTTTCGCAAATGTTAATGAAGCACGAAGGAATGAAAATAATGCATGTGTAATGACGTCCATACACATGCCATATCGATGCAAGAAGTGCTCTAAACAGTTTTCTCGCAGCGACCATCGAAAAAAAGTTATCTGAAACAGTGTGAACGGGGTGCACCATCCTATGATGCAGACCTAGCGGTTCATCCTTCCTATCTGTAGTTCACAGCAAAGTCTGGTCCCAATGCAACTTCGACCCGCGAATCATACGCTACACCTAACAGTTTGTCCGACCTTGCATCGCAGTCTAAGAAAATGAACGGAATGGTAAACGGATTTTCCCTGAAAGAATCAGCATTCAGGGGTCTTTTGAAAACGTATGTAGCTCGAAATCCAAAAACTTAAACGAAAAATGTTTGTTCATTTCTGACCTGTATGAAACAAAATTTATTAAATCATCTTACAGAGGAGGTGGGTAAAAATTGAGCCGTGGAATAAAATATATGGTTGAAATGTATCTACAGTAAACCTGATGTAAACAAAGAGAGAGCAATCAAGACCTCGAACTTACCTGAGTGAAATGCGGATGATATCGAAGCCTGTGTTGAAAAGAGCACAAAGAAGGTATATTTTGAGGAGGAAGAAATTAAATTGAAGGTCGCTGGCTGGACACTCAATTTGACGGTTCATCTGCGGCTGATAACAAATTGGATCGGTCCATCCATCATCGATTTCGATTACACACATTATAAATTATCCACAATTCACGGTATCACAATTTACATTAGGTTTACACAAAGTGTATGCACGCAAAGGGCCCTAGGCATGCGAGAGGCCTACGTATCGATGGTAGTTTTACCTTTACGGCACCCACAGTGCTGGGAAGACGTTCATATCTGTGTTTTTCTGCAACATCCATCGTTGGTGCGGGTGACAATAGTAACATCGTTTCGTACCTATACCTTTCCACATTGCCAATGCCTACGGCGAGAACGAATGCTGCACTTGACAACTCATTACTATGTGCAACAGTGAATGTGACTTCGCTTCCCATGATGCGCCGCAATATTTTCATGATATCATGGACAGATATATAAGTGACTGGGTTCAATTTCTGAAGCTTAGTTTGATAGAGGTCTTGGTGAGTGGCAGATCGTCGCAGCAGGTGACGGTGCCTGGCACAAATATTAAGGAGACGTCGGTCGTGGGTCCAGCAGAAGTAACGTAGAATTCTTTGTGATGGGACACGTGCAGCAATAGCACCACCATCGGTATTTTAAGACATGATGTCGATAGCACCATCGACTTCCTTTGTTGATATGTCTTCAGTGGGGTTGACTGCAACTTCGGACGAACTGACAGCACCATTTATTACTGCAACATCTGTTTTGTTTTCAGCTGTACCATCCAGTTCTTTGGCTAATCTGTCTCCTGCAAAGTTAGGGACGTCGCCTGTATCGTCACCACCAGAGAAAACTTATCCCAGCAGCTACTGCGACAAGGTATTTTCGCATCAACACACCGCACGGCACCCTAACTTTCGTGGATGTATGAACAAACCCAACAACATTAAATATCTTTGCTTGTGGTGTGGGTTGTTTTTCTACCACAACGATATTTACTGTAAACATGTAAGGTTATGTAAAGTTAAACTGCAGGCCTCATCGATGCCTCGGTGCAGGATCTGCAACAGAGAGTTATTGCGGCCTCCATCGGGGGAGTGATGGACGGTGATTTCGATCATATGGCTCCACTATCAAAATCCTCTGCGACCCGTATGAATGACGAACCTGGTGCCTCATCACCAAGCGCAACATCTCTTTCCCCGAAGACATCTTCATCCATGGTTCCTGCTTCTTCCGACGTGACGACAGCCAAACCATCTGGGACCGCTAGTGTATCATTTACGGAACTTTNTCCATGGTTCCTGCTTCTTCCGACGTGACGACAGCCAAACCATCTGGGACCGCTAGTGTATCATTTACGGAACTTTAAGTGATATATCGGTGTCTCTTCTGCTGCAAGGACATTGACATTACCTTCAAACTTACTGCATGGCGGCACGAAGTTTACGCGTACCCGAACATTTGGTTTCGTATTTAATAATTAGAACTGATGAAGATGTTCATGTGGATGCAGACTCTACGCAGACGAACATAAATAATTTTGTAGCAATAAATTTTAATAAATTTGAGAAAATAAAACAAAATAATTTTAATATTTAAACCCTTAATCTTTTCTTCCCCTGATATAATCTGACTTTAATAAAAAACCACTATGAATCAAATATTATTTTTAACTTAGCTAATCACTATGTCTATAAATGGTTGTATGGCCTATACATGCATAATTTCACGAGTATGTTCCTAATAAATAGCAAATAATAATCGCATATGCCAATAAATTTTCGCTTGCTTACAGGCTGACTTGCGAAAATGTGGGCACACTAAGATTTAAGAATCAGACACAAGTGGAAAAATAAAGTGGCTCTATGATACATCGCTTACCTTTAAATGTACTTAAAATGAAAATAATCATAAATTTACTATGAATTTTTATATACAAAACATCCTATTCGGAAGAGTTTTTGACATTATCGTGATTGAGGATATGCAGTAAACCAACAATAAAATGGTTATAAGATAGTAAAAATATATGTATATATATGGTACGCATATTGCACCACAAAAATTAAATATTGGTATGAGGAAATGTGCTATGATCGATTTTTATGACAGGGTAGTAGGTTGAGCGTGTTTACGACATCACATGATCCTCAATTTTTTATAATTTTGAGGGCCAAGGGGGGAAGGAAGGTGTGTGTTGGTGAGGATGGTGATGGTGGTCTGGATTGGGAGGGAGATGAAGGGGTTTTTGGCGTGGAGAGGGGTGGTAAGGGCGATGAGGTGGTGAGTGGTTTATTAGGGGGATTTTGGGAAGGGAATTGGGGAGGGGATTATTGGGGTGTGGCAAGGAGTTACCCGGTAAGATATATTCTGTAAATTGTATTTTACAATTAAATTTTATCCTACAGCAAATATTTCTAAATTATTAAAAAATATTCTGGCAACACACCTAACCAATTAAATTCCTCTTTTTTAAAAATCTAATCACTTTCTTCAATATGCACATTTATTTTAAAAAATACCCCAACAAATTATCTGTCTCATCTCTCTCAGGTGTGGACTCCTCAATAGTCTGAGAACCAAGCAACCTTCCACCTTGAAAGAATGGTTATTTACTTCCGAATTCTACCCACGCCCCTCGCCACAACTTCGTGCAAACATGAAGTGGCGGCGGGGCATACGTAATCTTAATCTGCACTTTTTTTTAACTTGACCAACAAGTAAACTTTATTTTACAACAACAGATAACTCTCGGTCTGATCCGGCAACTTTCTTNTTTTTTTAACTTGACCAACAAGTAAACTTTATTTTACAACAACAGATAACTCTCGGTCTGATCCGGCAACTTTCTTTTATTTGCGTCGAGAACATTTTCCTCTCTTCGAACGTGAACTCTTTGCAAAGTCGCTGACGTCACTAGAGAAGAGCCAATAACATCGAAGCACGCCGGTGAACAGCGTGGCGTGCCCGGAGCGCGGGAGGCCGCTCTTGGCAGTGTGAGTTCTGTCGCTGGTGCGGTGTGTTGCTGTCGCTGTGCCCACCGATCGACTCTTCACCGCGCCGAGACCCATTTGACGCCCGGGCGTCGACCAGCTGCGTACCATCACAGCTAAAGCCGCGTGCATCGCGGTCTCCCAGGTGTGTTACAAAAGAATCACCAAAGGTAGGAAAAAACGCCCGTCATTTCTATTTGAATTAAAAAACGGACAGGCGAAAATACGTGACGTGATGTGACGTGGTTTTAGGGATATCTTCACGTGAGACGAGAAGCGTATCATCGAAAACATGACGCTTTTTTCGAAGGTTTAAACTAAATGGAATGTAGTGAAGTGAGTATGTTCAATCGTACACTGAGAAAAAGGTTTTGTGAATCAAAGTTTTGTTTGACGCAACCAAATTAATTGTTCGCACAACGGGCAATTAAATATTTGGTTATTTACACCAAATAATTTTGTTGTGTATATTTAGTCGCACCAAACTGTAAGATTTATTAAGATCTATAACAGTTTCGTTAATATTAAAAAGAAAAGGAAAGCTCAACCGAGATTCATCCCAAGATCGTTGGCGCCCTAGCACTGTACTCTAGCAACCTCAGCTACTTATTAAATACGGACTTTTCAAATAACGGACACCAAGCGCAAATAAATATTTCAACTTTTACTGCTGTACTTTTTCATTAGCTGTTCAATTTATTATATTACAATTTTTATACCATTACTAAGCATCAATTAAAGCAGCAGAACACTAATTACTATCCTAATTGTCACAAAAAGTATAAACAAACACTCCAGCTGTATTTTAAAACGATGACAACGAAATGAATCGCCTTACAAATATATACCGTTGATTCAACTATATATTTTGTTGCCACTCTAATTTTTTGGCCCAACACAGAGGCTTTATTTATTCAAGCATGTATTTCATTGCATAAACATACTCAAATTTGTGATATTTCAAGTTTTGATTATTCAACAAATAATTTTATTGTTTAAAATAAGTATATATTTGGCCATATACAAATTATTTGTTGGCTGGAACCAACATTTCTCTCCCAATACTGTTTGTATTAACAATTCTAACTTTACCGATTGATCTAAATTGCATAAATTTAACACTACATATTCTATTAAAAATGTATGTAATAATAACATCGTCCCTACAACAGCTGAACGCCAGCTCGGTTGATCAATTAATAAGGTGATTAGTATGGAAGGAGAATGCTAAGGGTTCGAACCCCTGGGCAGAGCCATATGTTGTACCTTTTTTTTAATTACGGTAAATTATACATACCGTCGGAGATATGTTTATTTCTTGTAATAATTTGACTTAAATAAATAATGATTATATTTAATTCACGGCATGAAGGTGGCCGTGACACTTACTTAATCACTGAAATTGTGTCTCTGAAACAACCGATGTTTTCCACCAATTCTAAGTGTAGCAATTTTTACTTACAGTAGTAGCATTTGACTGCGAATCAGTGATTTNACCGATGTTTTCCACCAATTCTAAGTGTAGCAATTTTTACTTACAGTAGTAGCATTTGACTGCGAATCAGTGATTTAACATTTATCCAAAATTAGAATACGAGGGCCTCGCCACGATGACGGAAGTCACTGAAGACGCACGACTAAACCGGCGTTTTTTTTTCTCTGTCAAATGTGTCGTTGTTTGCACGTGTGCTGCGCTGATCGCGCCTGTGCCCTTCGTTTGTCCACGGGTCCGCCTGGGATGTTAGCCCTCTGGAAGCAATCGCCAATCACGTACATTCTGCCTATCAAAAGTTTTGTTACGTCTCGACAGTAAGGTACCGAAAATGTTTTATCAATACTACACAAGCACTATTTGATGTAAGCATTTAGCATGGTGTGTGGCATTTTATAATATTAAACGTCTACTGCTTACATACATCTCTAATATTAAATATGATAAAATGGGTATAGGTGTTAAAACTGAATAACTTAACACGAATAAAGTGGATTTATTACCAGTTACATGTTTTATACAAATTGTTATTGAACTCTGAGTTACTGAATAATTAATATCCATGAGCTAAAACCACGGAGTTTTATTCCTGTCGAAGAAAATAACGCATAAGTTTAATATAATAAATATAACATGAGTTATTACAGAATCGACTCGACTACAGCGTCACAGCTGGCAGTAGGGTGCTAAAATGATTTCCCACTCTGTTCGTGGTACAGCCAATNCAATGATTTCCCACTCTGTTCGTGGTACAGCCAATTACATTTTGTCTGTTATAAACATATGCGAACTCACGTTACTTAGGTACACACTGAAGAAGGTTTCATGTAAAATCTCTTTTTGCACGAGGTGTTGGATTTTCAGTACAAAAATTTCTCATAATTTTTAAATAACCATGATAGTACCAGTGGCTGGGACACGAAAAGGGCCCTAAAATCGTTATTGCAAAAAAAAAAATTAAAACTCGACGCCATCGGGTTTTCTCCTTGAACCGTGCGAACTGGAATGATCTTTAATCCGCCGTCTCGACTCCGCCCGTTTACTCACGACGTCCCTACTGTTGATCTGGGCGCCGCAGGGCTATGCGANTTAATCCGCCGTCTCGACTCCGCCCGTTTACTCACGACGTCCCTACTGTTGATCTGGGCGCCGCAGGGCTATGCGCAGACGTGGAATGGGGGAGACAATTTACTGGCAGAAGCTGCTGGTGTCGGACCGCAACATGGTTAGTGTTAATCCGTCGCTGGGAGCCATGTAGCTCCTCTCTCGCTCTCGTTTTCCCTATCCGTCTCACTCCGGCCATGCCGGAACCACTGCGAAATAGGGTGTTAGGACAGATGAAGAGAGAAGAGAATGAGTANTCCGTCTCACTCCGGCCATGCCGGAACCACTGCGAAATAGGGTGTTAGGACAGATGAAGAGAGAAGAGAATGAGTGTTAGTAGAAGGCGCCTGAAGGTGGTGGGAAATGCGCTGAAGAGAGACGGAAAGAGAGAGGAAGCACTAGCTTCGCACTTGAGCAATCTCGCATGCTCCAGAAATAATCCAATCTTTAGTCTTGTTACTTCGGAATTCTTAAAGCGGTTGGCATGGATGCGTTGTTCACTTTATGGTCTTTGATTTAACTTTTGGGCGAGTGTGTTTTATGTTTTGATTATGGCATCAAAGGTGTCACCTTATTGCCAAATTACCCTTCTCCCTCGCATGAAGAGAATTTCAATAGGAACCTCAATTCAGCTTTAATAGCGTTTCGTGCGTAGGATCAATCCAAGTTGGTCAACAACGTAACTTGGTAAGAGATGTTATTTAATTATGTACGGCATGAGACCCACAATACTTCACCTTTTAAGCTCATGTTCACTTTCGAGGCGAGTAATACACTCTTTATTGTATATTTGAAATTTTATAGCAATGGTGGGTTAATTTTATTAAGTTGGTATGATTGGACGATTTTTATGTAGTATCATGGTCGGCAATGGCCACGGTCCAATAATACCCACGTAAAAACAAATCCACTTTCTTAATTGTCGTCTTTAAAAAATCTTCTTCCAGACGATGCTGGAAATGTCTCTGATGTTTGGGCAGCAGCCCTCAAAAATCTTTAAACATCACTGTTCGTGTTAAGTGTAATCAAAAAAGGACTTGCCGATCATTTAAGAGTTGGTGATATTGTACTACGCAAGGTGCACCCCGTCACCCATCCTGCCAACAAAAAGACGGCAAAACTCGCATATAGTTTGACTGGTCCTTCGCAGGTACACCATTTTCTTGCGCCTCTCGCAGCTACCTTGGCTGACCGGGAAATGGGCGCTTATATTACTAGAGCGCATGTTTCACATCAGAAAAAATTTAACCTCAATTTCCTAACTAGCTTTGGTGCTGCAGAACTTAACTGGGCCTTTAGTTGGTGTTGGTAGGCCAACAGCTTTTGTGTTGTGGTTCTAACTGGCCTTCTCGGTGGCCTGATCACCCGCCGATAGTTTCCATAAGGATCCATTGCTGTTATCTCAATAAACCTGCGGTACAAGGTTAACATTAATTGTCACATATTTGTTTTGAATTTTGTCATTTTGTAATTGGTTCGTAGTAACCTGGTTATTAATTCAAAGGACAATTGTTGGTAAATATGTTATGACTTTAGCATAATATTTTACTGTAAGAGATAAAATTATTTTGTTTTGTTTTGTATTGTGTTTTAGTCTCTTGTTAAATTTTAGGGTATAAGGACTAACTAAAACATTTAATTCATAAAATATGTTGGTTATATACTGCTAATCGCNTTGTTAAATTTTAGGGTATAAGGACTAACTAAAACATTTAATTCATAAAATATGTTGGTTATATACTGCTAATCGCTTGTGTGGATATATCTTTGTGACTTTCCTGGACTCTCATCATGTTTGCTGTTTTGCTTAGTCTCCTGGCTGTTGCCATATGCACTTGTGTGCACTTATGCACTTATGTGACTTCGGTCTTGGTAACTACTCTCAATTCTGGTTTACTGTTTGAGAAATATAAATATAATGAATTCTCCGATAGTTACGATCTAATTGTATTGAATTTTGATCTCAGGTCTTTGAATCAAGAATGTTTTCAATTGGTTATTATGTTGAAAACTGTGATTGCCGTACACGATAACTGTTTCGGAACAAGTAGTGAAAATACTTCTTTTGATCAGAATTTTGAATCTACTCTCACTCAAATTAAGATAAACTGGGCGGCCTTCAAGACAGAAACATTGACCCTTAATTCGTTGTCACGCAAATCTTCGCACAAGAATAAAAGAGCATTTTTAAAATGTTTGTAGAAAAATATTAAAAACTCTTTTTGGAACTTAGTATAATGATGATTTACTAATTTAAACAAGAGACTTAATTCCGTGTATAATATGCAACATGACATCTCCATTTATTTAGCCATTTGTGTTATTCTTTTTTTATAAATCTTGGTGACCAAGTTCCAAATGGAACATTTAAATACTTTGTACTCATTAGTTAATCAAAACACACGTGGCAATAGTATTAAATATTTTAATCCCAGATATCATGGATTAATAGTTTAAGGTCAGTTTCAAATACCATGTTGTTGCGCGATTGTAAAGCCGTGTCTAGTGCAAGATTGGGNGGATTAATAGTTTAAGGTCAGTTTCAAATACCATGTTGTTGCGCGATTGTAAAGCCGTGTCTAGTGCAAGATTGGAGTTGTTTGATTTGAAACAAGCTATTGCAACAAGCGTTCATGGTAAATTAAGTTCCAATTCATTTCATCCTGGTTTTTCAGTGAACGCTTGAACAAAATATAACATTTGATAAACTTGCCTTTGCATATTTGTACATATGAGCTTGAAAATACTGTACATGTATTACGGTTTTAGTACNACATTTGATAAACTTGCCTTTGCATATTTGTACATATGAGCTTGAAAATACTGTACATGTATTACGGTTTTAGTACTGTACAAAGTGTGGTTTTTAACGCTTGTTTAGATGAAGTGGTAAATGAAACTTCGGCAAATAAGGACATTATTTTCCAAAGTTAACGGATATTCTTTTCATTGTCCTTTTCCTAAAGATAAACAAATTTCTGATATTGAAAGTTACTGTAGTTTTAATTGTTAGCTTTGATAGGAACCATTTTGTTACTGTCACTAGAAAATTGTTGTCGGGTGGTAAAAAAACATGATATTACTATATGTACGTGTCGATTTCCTTTTTCAAATTCTCATGTTCGCAGTTGTGAATTGAACTTGTTTTTCGGTAAACCTAACCACGACGTTTATAATAAATCACTGGTAGTTTTACATTTGCCATTTTTGGAAAAAAAAAATATAAAAAAAAAATACTTTAGTTTTTTGTATCTGAATTCCCTGTTGATGTTACTTCACTATGCTAGACCAATGTTGGTACATTCCCAATTTTTAANAGTTTTTTGTATCTGAATTCCCTGTTGATGTTACTTCACTATGCTAGACCAATGTTGGTACATTCCCAATTTTTAAATTTCCGTTTAGGCAGTGGATGTATTTGCATTGCGGCATTGTGAGTCCATCCTTTAAGTGTTTCCGTTCCGACTTTTCCAATCTTCATCAATTTTTTTGCCTGCTATTCACATTCCTAAACCACTTTCCAACCTATCATCCTTCAATTTTCCCAAACCACCTGATCATCCTCTGAACAACCTCTGGTAAAGGAAATTGACTCCCTTTTATCTTCTCGACCTAATGTCGCTGATATTCAAGACTTGCTTAATGCTTTTACCATCTATTCACATCTGCAAACTGATACCGATTCGTGGGCTGTTTCCATTGCCAGTTCACGCTCGCGCTGCGCAGCTTAGCTTGCCTCGAGACGCCGTCTGTTACGGTCCGCCCTGATTGGCCGCCCTCTCTGCCGGGGGCGGTGCCTTGCACTCTCCACCCAGATATGGCAGCACTGTCTCCTGAACTAACTTCACGCGTGATTTTCACGAAGTTTACGTATCTTTTTCCAAAATACCGCCTCCTAAATTAAATAAATTTAAATTTATTTTAACTATAACAGAAATATCACACAGAATCCATCTGTACGTTTCCAGCCTGTCTTAGGACCCGGGTACATCACAGCACCTCAGGGTTTAAGAAGTGATTGTAAATTNTTTTACCATCTATTCACATCTGCAAACTGATACCGATTCGTGGGCTGTTTCCATTGCCAGTTCGCGCTCGCGCTGCGCAGCTTAGCTTGGCTCGAGACGCCGTCTGTTACGGTCCGCCCTGATTGGCCGCCCTCTCTGCCGGGGGCGGTGCCTTGCACTCTCCACCCAGATATGGCAGCACTGTCTCCTGAAATAACTTCACGCGTGATTTTCACGAAGTTTACGTATCTTTTTCCAAAATACNATAACTTCACGCGTGATTTTCACGAAGTTTACGTATCTTTTTCCAAAATACCGCCTCCTAAATTAAATAAATTTAAATTTATTTTAACTATAACAGAAATATCACACAGAATGCATCTGTACGTTTCCAGCCTGTCTTAGGACCCGGGTACATCACAGCACCTCAGGGTTTAAGAAGTGATTGTAAATTNCATCTGTACGTTTCCAGCCTGTCTTAGGACCCGGGTACATCACAGCACCTCAGGGTTTAAGAAGTGATTGTAAATTACAAAAAAAAAAAATAATCAAACAACACCAATATATAAATATATATTTACGAGTACCATCTCATGATCACAATCAATACCATATCTTCTTATTATGGGCAACGTATTTACCCAGACCTTGCGCGAATAAATTCAAGGGAATATTCAGGCTTCAAATCAGCTTTCATTAATAAAATACTGGCCGGGGGTCTTAGTAAATTCTCGTCCAGTCTATAACTAAACCTGCTTTCTTCAAAATACCGAACTTAAATGGACATAACTAGGTTACAGCCTCACTGCTACCTCCTCCTATTATCTCTGTGCAGGCAGGGTCGGAGGGAGGTTAAATGTTAATGGGAACCAGGGCTTGCCGGGGAGACCCGGCTTGCCCTAACATCAAAGCGATCTAGGCTCAGGAGGACAATTTTAATGGGTGTGTTAGGGGGAGGGAGTGGTACCCGATGAGTAGAGGACTACTCTGCATATGCTAGGATCACCCTCAAACATTCCGGACTTGTGGAATACTGACTGAAGTAAGGTGGGACTATTTGCATGTGTTATATGGACTTTATTGTAAATATTGAAACTGTCAAACATGGACATAACTTTTTTAATAATTCAAATGGTTTTTATACCCTGTAAATTGGGAGTGGTTTGAAGTGTTTGATAGCATTAATATTTTTTAAATTACGGTAAATTTAATTTATTACATGTATAAATTGTAAATAGCAAGTGATTACCATTTACAGTGAAACATTAAGTCGAAATAATTTTCTTTGTAAACTGGAGAGCCATAAAAAACTGGTATAGGCGTGCGTATGCAAATAAAAGAGGTATGGAACCAATCAGAGTAACGTGATGCTGTCAGCAGCGCCTATTTAAGACAATAAGCGTCTGGCAAAGTTACTAGATCGGTTACTGCTGCTACAATGGCTGGCCATCAAGATTNCTATTTAAGACAATAAGCGTCTGGCAAAGTTACTAGATCGGTTACTGCTGCTACAATGGCTGGCCATCAAGATTTAAGTGAGTTTGAACTTGGTGTTACAGTTGGTGCATGAGAGCAGGGACATAGCATCTCCGAGGTAGCAATAAAATTAGTATTTTCTCGTACGACCATTTCACGTGTGTACCGTGAATATCGGGAATCCGGTAAAACATCAAATCTTCGACATCGCTGCGGCCGGAAAAAGATCGACGAACGGGACAAACGACGACTGACGAGAATCATTAAACGTAACACGCGTGCAACCCTTTATCAAAATGGCGCAGATTTCAATGCTGGGGCATCAACAAGTGCCAGTGTGCGAACTATTCAACGGACAATCATTGATATGAGCTTACGGAACCGAAGGCCCACTCGTGTACCGTTGTTGACTGCATGACACAAAGCTTTACGCCTCGCCTGGTCCCGCCAACACCGCCATTGGACTGTTGATGACTGGAAATACGTCGCCTGTTCTGACGAGTCTAGTTTCCAATTGTATCTGGTGGATGGACGTGTCCGGGTATGGAGACATCCTCATGAATCCGTGGACCCTACATGTCAACAGGAGACTCTTCAAGCAGGTGGAGGCTATGTCATGGTATGGGGCGTGTGCAGTTGGAGTGAAATGGGCCCCCTGATATGTCTAGATACGACTCTGACAGGTGACAGATACGTAAGCATCCTGTCCGATCACCTGCACCCATTCATTTCCATTGTGCATTCCGACGGACATGGACAATTTCAGCAGGACAATGCGACAAACCACACGTCGAGAGTTGCTGCCGAGTGGCACCAGGAACACTCTTCTGAATTTAGACACTTCCATTGGCCACCTAAATCTCCAGACATGAATATTTTTGAGCATATCTGGGATGCCTTGCAACGTGCTGTCCAGAAGAGATCCCCCTATCCTAGCAATCGTATGGATTTGTGGACTGCCCTGCAGGATTCATGGTGTGAATTTCCTCCTGCATACCTTCAGACATTAGTCGAGTTCATGCCTCGTCGTCTTGCGGCACTTCTGTGTGCTCGTGGGGGCCCTACACCATATTAGACAGGTGTACCAGTTTTTTTGGCTCTTCAGTGCACTATTTGTAAATAAATTAGGTTAATGTTTAAACGGTTTTATTTAATTATGACTTCCATCACTATTGGGAAGTCTGTAAAGAGCATAAATGGGAGTGTAAATACTAAAATTAGTATTGTTAGTGGACTACAAAATGAGAAAATAGACAGTGTCCAAGAAGTAGTAAACAGGATAATATACAGTATGAACGAAAATGTGGATGGGAAGATAGTTGGAATGAAAATGCGAACAGAAAGGTAGAAAGACCCAGTGAANACTGAGTCCGAGAAATTTATAACACTGGTGTTAGGAGTTAGACGTAGTCATTCATTCAATAATAGAATGGTAAATAGGACACATTATCAAGATATTATGATATAATTAAGTAATTATAGTACTAGGCCACGTAAATTGGATTTTTTCACAGTGAATGTTAACTAAAAAATTTTTGGTAGGTATGACAGGACTCCATGCTTTAATCGAAGGACTAAGTAGCCTAATAAGTTACGTAAATAACAGGTTAAATAGTGTTTGTGATCATGTTACCGAGAATGTAAATAACCAAATTAGCAATGTAATTGAATCTGTAAACAGTCAAATTAGCAGTTTGAGTGAATCTGTAATTAGTAAAAATAGCAGTATTTGTGAAAATGAAAGTTATCAGTTTAGCAGTATTGGGAAGTCTGTAAAGAGCATAAATGGGAGTGTAAATACTAAAATTAGTATTGTTAGTGGACTACAAAATGAGNTATTGGGAAGTCTGTAAAGAGCATAAATGGGAGTGTAAATACTAAAATTAGTATTGTTAGTGGACTACAAAATGAGAAAATAGACAGTGTCCAAGAAGTAGTAAACAGGATAATATACAGTATGAACGAAAATGTGGATGGGAAGATAGTTGGAATGAAAATGCGAACAGAAAGGTAGAAAGACCCAGTGAAATACTGAACAATAAAATATACTTTGTGGACTAGAAGACTGATAATCTTAATGAAATAATTGTCATTGTAGGCGGGAGAGTGTACAGTATTGAGCCCAAAATAAAACTGGAAGTAAGCGCCCTCAAGAAGAAATGAAAAGAATTCCTACAGCAGCAGGGGAGAGGATTCTCAGGAGAAGGAGCTGAAACCGACCCCACATCGAGTCAATGAAATTAATAAGCGAGAAGAATGTAGAGATCATCCCCTATAGAGCTCTCGCAAGTGAAGCCTAGTATTGCTGCGATGTGGGTACTCCTCACCAAGGGACGAATAAAGGCGTCACAATAAAGCCCGCCTCTATGATCGACAGACACCCTGGTGTGAATACCGGCACCAGATCGAGACAGTGGCCACCCTGGACTGTTGGGACTGACGAGCAGCGGGTGTACGATCATACTACATTTCTAGAGAGAACGACATCTATTGGGATACTCTACACTGGTTTCAGCAGTGGAGCTGCGATTCAGCGACCAATACCTGTGACAAACCGCCATGACCAACTACGAAGCCTCACCCAGCGACCATACGAACCACTGCAGGAGCTGTGACAGAACATTATGTGGCTGCCCCACTTGTCTCTGGAATTTGACTCCGAGGGGGGTGGGGGGAGGTTGTGTGATATCACAGTCGGCTTCTTCGTTGACACTGTCGCTAATACCGAGGTGTGGCAAGCTGTACATCAGGCTGCGTCTCACACCATAGAAGAGTATGCCCTGGCCCAATTACTGCTGGTTGAGTCAGTCAGAGAGGCATTAGTTCCCCACCATCCAGTCCAGGCAGTGATGCTGAACGAAGACGAGGACGACATCATCCAGAGGATGCTGAAGGAATTCCAGACGACCAAGTGGAATATCGCTTCCAGGGTCTGTGCTACAAATATTCGCTGTCCCCCACCCAGATGGCCTGATTGGTTGTCATGTGATAGCCAAGGCACCTGGGAGCCAATTGTCCTCAGCAGCAGCAAAAGCAGCAGCGGAAACGAGGAAGTAATTAACGAGGGGCAGCTGGGAGTGCAACATCTTCACGAAACTTGTAAGTACCGATTTTGAGCGGCAAAGGTCAGTGATTGCTGTAGGGAAGACTCCAATGTCCTTGCAAATGCATTCAGTGAAACAAGACTTGGATGCGTTATTGGTGGATGGGAACCTGGACGATATTTCTTGTCAAGTGGTTGTTGACACAGGGGCGACTATAATGGTGGTAAGACTTGTTATCCTTGGGACTTCCCCCAGCGATAGTCCCAAGAGTGCACATAACGCTGCTATTTAACTACAGTGATGGGTGGGGCAACACCTAACAGAAGAAAGAGAAGTGTACTCTTACAACTTGGTAACCTTGGTATAGGACACGATATTTGTATAGCAGAAATTCAGGATGAATGCCTTTTGGGACTTAATGTGTTAAATAATATGGGGTATTGTATCACTACTCGACTGACGGTACTATGGGCAGGCATTGCTGTGTTGGTTGTAACAAAACGACATGGTTCATCTTCACCAGTGAGCTGCGTGGTAGTGTATAGTCAGTCGACTGTACAGCCTACTTCTAGCGAAATTGTTATTCCAGACAGATGACAGGAAAATTTCTTCCGTTGGTTGGGTATAATAGAACCAGCCTAGAAAGGTGGCATTCTACCAGATAGTTTCAGTTTAGCGAGGTCTTTGGTCTTTTCAAACTCGGGGAGTTTTCAAGTAAGGATGGTTAATTTATGTGACAGTGCCGTCTGTCTTGATGAAAGGGCCATAATACTGGTTTACAACACATATCACAAGTACTTCCAAATGTTCCCAAAGCTTCGATGCCACAAAATTACGAATGCCCTTAACGAGATTCTCTGGGAGAACTGCTTAGAAGAAAAAGAGAAAACCTCATTTGGTGACACGAGAAGGCCGTCTCACAATTTCTACAGTTAAACAGGGGTGCTTTATCCTGTGAGCTAAATTACTATGGCAGAACTAAAGTTGAATGCCATAACATCGACACTGGGATGCAAAGTCTATAAAACAGCCACCAAGATGTTTACCACTAACTTCACATTAGTTGGTTGATTGATTCTAAATGAGATAAAGGAGTAAGTTGTGCTAGACCCATCAGTCAATCCATTGTATTATCCCATTGTGCTCATTAAAAAAAATATGGCTTTCTAAAATTTTGTGCTGATTACCGCCAACTTAATAATGTGACCAAGAAAGCTTATATACATCCAAGGATAGACGACACACAGAACAGCCTGGCAAGTTCAAAGTGATTTTCTACTTTTGACATGAAGAGAGGGTACTGGCAATGCGAGGTGGCCCCAGAAGACAAATAAGAATGCATTTTGTTTCCAATGAACAGAAACCTGGAAATTCAAGGATATATCATTTAGGTTATGCAAACCTCTGCCACATTTGAATGACTGATGGAGAAAATCCTGCCCATATAATTTTCCAGGTGTACATAGATGACATCATGATCACAGGAAGAACATTCGAAGAGCATCTGACATGTCTAGACACTGTGTTTCAGAAAGTAGCTGCAGCCAACCTGAAATTAGTACCCTAAGAAATGCCACCTTTTCTAAAAGATAATTAGTTTTTTTAACCATGTTTTGTTAATCCATTGTATTGAAACAGACATTAAGAAGAACAGAGCAATAAGATATTGGACTCCTCCAACTGATAAAACTGAAGTGCTACATCACCTGAGCTTATGTGCTTACTACCATTGATTTTTGCCTGTGTTCGCCACGATCGCCAAGCTTCTGCATGAGTTGACTGAGGCAAAAATTACATTTTATTGGACCTCTGAGTGCTGAATTGCTATTAATAGACTAAAAAAAACTTTAATATCTTCCAGAGTGCTGGACTTCCCGAGTAGAAAGGGCAAATTCATTATGTATATTGATGCTAGTGATATAGATATCGAGGCTCTGTTATCTCAGATCCAAAATGGAAAGGAAAGGCTTCTGGAAGACTTCATTAAGGTACTACATAAACCTTAGAGTTATTACTGTATGACAAGCAAGGAGCTTCTGGCCATAGTGAAGGCGATTGCACAATATTTACCCATATCTTTATGGCAGACACTTAGTTCTAGGAACAGATCATGCTTAATTATACTGGCTGCTATATTTCAAGAACATTGATGGTCAAATAGTCCAGTGGACACAACAACTGCAAGAATAAGATGTGAAATACATCACACATCTGGATGCCTTCAGAGCAATGAGGATGCACTTTTGAGGAGAATACGAAAACCATTATGTCATCATTGTGAACGCCAGGAGTAAAAGGGTGATATATCATGGAAATAAATAATATTGTTCAAGGATTTTTATATTACGATGGGTCACCTACATGAGACGACAAGGGCATTAGAAATTATCAGCTAACTGACCTCACATTGTGTCCAGAATTGGAATAGGAAAAAGCTGGGTGTCGACCAAGATGGGAGGAGATATCCATCCTAGGCACGACAGTCAAGGCATAATGGGCGCAGTGGAATTCCTTTGTACTGAAGAATGGTGCGCTTTTTACAGGAATGGGAATAGTATTAATGGGGGAAAAAAGTTTCTTATAATTGGCTCTACTACAGAACTGCACAACACAGCAGCAGGTGGTCACGTCGGTGTAAGTCCACCTGCGTCAGAGTTGGACTGAGATTTTTTGGCTCTATTGTCGGGAGGATATTGAGAAATTGTGCCATATGTGTGAGGCCTGTATCACGAATAAGGGCCCGAGGACTAAGGCACGAGATCCCCTTCACAAATGTAACGTTGGGGCACCAAATGAAAAATATCTGGGGACATTCTCGGATCATTATCAGTCACTGAGAGGGGAATCGGTACCTACTGGTAACACAAGACTATTCGACAAAGTGGCCCGAGGTCATGCCAGTTCCAAACCAAGAGGCTTGCATGGTAGCTGATGCACTTGTAAACCAGGTTTTCTCCGGGTATGCAGTACCACTCGAGCTTTATTTTGATCAAGGGCGACATTTTGAAACAGTTGTTTTTCAAGAAGTAACAAGGATTTTAGGAATGATTAAAACTTGTACCACAGCAGTACACCCTCAGTCGTATAGGATGGCCAAGAGGCTAAGTGGTACCCTGGAACAGTACCTGGAGATCCTTGTGGAAGACCACCAAAAAGATTGGGATTCCAAAGTACCTTTATTTCTCCTCGCATATCGTTCGGCAGTCCACAAGTCAATAAATAGCCTTCAAAGGATGCTGTTTTGGAGAGAGTTCTGTCTACCTGGTTACCTGTTGTGAGGACGTCCAGTTGAAGAAGAAGCAGCCTCCCTAGGATGTCGGTAAACTATGTCAAAGGTTAAAGAAAATCCATAGATTTTCCTGCTAACACCTTAAATTTAAGAGTGACAGAATGAAAATACGGTATGACAGGAGAATGCCTGAAGAGATTTTTCAAGAACGTGAGCTGGTGTGGCTGTACAGTATCCAAAGGCAGAAAGAAATTTGCCCCAAGTTACACAAATGTTGGGAAGGGGCATACAGTTTCCTGAAGAAGATTAACAATGTGTTCTACCGAATTTTTCGACAGGGCTCTCGGGCAAAGCCTAAGGTTGTCCACATCGACCGACTAGTACTCTACGAAAGTCCAGCTGTTGAAGAGTCTGTTCAGGATGAACAGACCTAAGGAGGGGGCAGCATTATGCACGGACTTTTGCACCGTATGCTGGCTCCATGTTACCTGATTATGCATTATCTGATGCAATTGGAGGGGAAGGGGGTGACCCATTTCGACTCTCCCATCCTTCCAGGCAAACCCACTCACCGCTACATAGCCCCATCGTCCGGCGGCTTAGGGAATGATTGACAGTCGACCTGGCTGGCGTCACAGCCCCTCATCCATCTTTATGGAGGTGTCGACGACTTATAAGGATGAGTAAGAATTTTCTGGTAATTTTTGCTCGGCACAACTCAGTATTTGGAGTCGATTCTGGACCAAAGCCAACTACAATATAAATACCCACACTGCCGGAGAAGAGACAGTTCTTGTGGTAGCCTTCTGACTGAAGTGCGGTGAACAACAGAAGTTTGGTGCAGCAAAGGACATCAGTGGAGTGGTCGGACGATGGTGGACGAAGCGAAACGACGGCAAACGAGTATTTGTGCGGTGTTAACTCAATGAGTAGAGCACTACTGTGCATGGGGGCTCTCAGATCACTCTAGAAAATTCCAGACTTGTGAAATGTGGAATTAATCAAGATGGGACTGTATGAATGTGTGATAAGGACTTTATTGTAAATATTAGAACTGTGAAACATGGATATAAAAATTAATATATACAATATTAATTCAAAATGTTTTGATACACTGTTTAATGGGACTGGTTTTAGTTGTTTCATTCAATTAAATTCTTGAGGTGTTTGTACATTGTATTGATTAAATTTATTAAATATAAGCAGCAATTTATAGCTTTTTATTATGAGATATTTAGTCGAGGGTCTTTTATTTCTAGTGCATATAAATAAATTAAAAATATTTTATTAACTCTTTTATTTAATTTAGAACTTCAGCCCTTAAATAACCTGCCGAAGCCTACTGACTTTATAGAAATTTTAATTTCTTCTGTTTATTGAATATTGTATCTGTACGAGGAATGTTTTTGCAAAATAATTTGTACTTCGTTCGTTATTTTAACAGTGTCATTGGCACTTTGTATTATGTTTAATTTGCTTCGTAATGTTCGATAAGAAAATTTTGTATAACATTTTATCAGTTTTGTGTTACACAAGTGAAACGTTATTGTAACCATTAGTTGTGACTGTGTCTAAATATAACCGCTGGACAAGTCGATACATTCTATATGACAAACTAAAGATGTGTATTCCATCACGTTAGTTTAGAACGCGCCCACTTCCTCTTCCTTTAACCTTCAACATTCCATGATGCACGATACCTGTTATTATCACTTATAAATCGGTTGCAGTCAAGACTTATTTTGTGTTGTTCTCCGCTAAATGTAAGTGGTTTTTGCTTTATACCTTATCAGTTACCTTCTGCTCTTACTAGTAAGCTTTTGTTCAACAAATTTATCCGCGTGACAGTGGCTAGGGTGCGCAGCTGTGCCTGTTCTGTGCGATGCTGGTCCTAAGCATAACTACTTTGCGGACGTCCAGGATGTTGACGCTTCCTGGGCCATCTATAGTGTGGCTGTCTATAACTCCTTCTATCACACAGATAAGCCATCATTTTTGTTGTGCTTGACGGAGCACGCAGAAATGCGAACTTGTAGATAGTAAACATTTCTTTCTGCGCTAATTTTTTTTCTTCTAAATTTTAGAATTGGATCTTTAAAAATACTTGACAAATTTATTTACTATTGCAAAAAAAAATTAGGTTAATGTCTAGTATTCTTGCAAATTTTATATATATATATATTTCTGTCTTGGGCTCACCGTCTTCCTTTGTCTCATGTTATTTGCCACTGTCAAATACTTGTCACTACAAGTATACATTGTCTGTCTGTATTTTANTTAGGTTAATGTCTAGTATTCTTGCAAATTTTATATATATATATATATATATATATTTCTGTCTTGGGCTCGTCGTCTTCCTTTGTCTCATGTTATTTGCCACTGTCAAATACTTGTCACTACAAGTATACATTGTCTGTCTGTATTTTAATGTTAAAAATAAAATATCGTTCTTTTTATTGTAAAAATATATTCGTTGAAATAATTTAACATGTTTAAAGGTAAAATATCAAAAACTAAAAAACATATTTCCATAGATGGAATAAACAAATGTATGAAGTAAAAGCATATCTGTAATTTATTTACCAGAATATTTTAAATGATCTTTTAATTTAATTCTGGAAATTTTATTTAAATTTATGTTATGCTGAATGAAGGGGTTTGTGGGAAGGCTGTTGATCCNTAATGATATTTTAATTTAATTCTGGAAATTTTATTTAAATTTATGTTATGCTGAATGAAGGGGTTTGTGGGAAGGCTGTTGATCCGTCTGTAGCTGATAGTTTTCACAACTTAGTTGGCCAGAACTTGATCCACGTAACGCCTGGCCCTTGATCGGTCGTTCGCGAACACCACGAGGCTTGTTCTATGAAGTTGTGACCAAGCACTTGCTTGGGCAGGTGATGCACCCGAGCTCGTTCGTGTAGTGGATTGGGGATAGATGTGTGTCTCCTNGTGGGGATATATGTGTGTCTCCTTTCAACGAGGTCTTGAAAGCCGATGAGGGTTACATAAGGTTAGAAAGGGGCAGCGCCGGAATGCAAGGGCGGTGGAAGCGGGAGATTCCTGAAAAAAAAAACCCCCGCCGACCAGCGGCATCGTCCGACACGATTCCCACTTACGAAAATCCGGGAGTGACCCTGCCACGGATCTAACTCGGCTCTCCTTGGTGGGAGGCGAGCAGGCTACCCGCTCAGCCACCGCGACTCCCACAACTCGTTCGTCTGTGGGATGTGACGAGCTGGGATCAAGATCCGTCTAGCCGAGTCTGAAAAGGGCTCCACAGAGCCTGTAGTTCGGGGTCGGCTCGCCGTTGCCTCGTGCGTGAGTTGTGAGTCGGTAGGCAGATTTGTGTATCTAAGCGCGCTGGTATGATGATGACGTGTGTGTGAATTGTGTTGAAACTACAGATTAGGTCAAATTTCACGGTAGACAACTTATGTCACCATTAGGTATTCAAAACTATGTTTTTTGTAGTAATCGGGGTCTAATACAGTTAAGTAAAATTAAATGAGTGAAGTTTTATGTTTCTAGAAACCAGTTTTAACCCAAATTTTCAATATATATTTTAACATTGTTCCCGCTAACACATCACGTTTGCCTGGAACTGTTCTGGGTATTCAAAGCACAGAATCAAGGGAGCGGATACGGGCGAAACTTACACGCACCCCTAGCGTATCATCGCTCCTACACGCAGGGCGTGCAGTGTTTCCGTAGGTACGTTGTTCTGTGCAAATTAGATCTGTAACAGTCGGACTTTATTACACTCTATGAAAGTTCGCAAATTAAACTACACCCGTGGGGTTGTAATTTTCTCCACCCACACTTAATAAAACCGCACAGAGAAGCTCAAAAATGTGGATTTTTTTTTTCCCCAAGTCGTGTTCCCATAGTCCCTGAACATTTATTTTCTGAGATAAGCGTATTCGCGCTATAGCCCATTCACTGTTAATTCCAACTTATCTAAAGCTCTGCTAAAGATCTNGTTAATTCCAACTTATCTAAAGCTCTGCTAAAGATCTACTTCCAGGATATACCTTCGCCTCATGTAAAATTCTAGGAAATCACACCATAGGAACAACGTATCCCATCGTGTGCACTCAGTGAAATAATATTTTGCATAAGAACTATTTATTACTTGTCATTGCCTACACAATAATTTTTCACTGTTTTATTAGTATTATTTATACATATGTTTTTATAATATATAAGCAAAATATATATAAATTTCTAATTGGACAAAAATACGGTAGTTTAATGTCAACACCAGTATAAAAAACTTTTTACACGTGGCATATTTAGAAAACAACTAAAAATGCCATACATAGGAAGATTTTTCAAAGGTTTGATTCGATAAATGTAAAAAAATCACGAATAGACTATTAAAAAAATTTCCCATAATGGGTGTAGTGGTTAGACTACTTGCTTCCCACCAACGCGAACCGGGTTCGATTCCCGCCAGAGTCGCCCCCGGATTTTTGCATGTGGGAATCGTGCTGGACGATGCCGTTGGTCGGTGGGTTTTCTCGGGANCGCCAGAGTCGCCCCCGGATTTTTGCATGTGGGAATCGTGCTGGACGATGCCGTTGGTCGGTGGGTTTTCTCGGGAACCTCCCGTTTCCATCGCCCTTTCATTCCGGCGCTGCTCCGTACTTGCATCGCTTCACCCTCATCGGTTCTGAAGACCTCGATGTTAAGAGCCACCCAAATCTCTTTACTCGCTCACAATTTTTTTTTCTCTTTGCATACACTTAGTATGATTCAAAGTAAAAGTACTACGGGCTAAGTTAATTCATTTTTACAGTTTGTGGAAAAAAAATAGTCGTCATGCCAGAACATTTATTAACAAACAACGCAAAGAACGATTTCACATCGTACGCTTTAGTGCATAACTGACATAGTACATGTGACATGCGCTAGTGCTCGCGGGNCGCCAGAGTCGCCCCCGGATTTTTGCATGTGGGAATCGTGCTGGACGATGCCGTTGGTCGGTGGGTTTTCTCGGGGACCTCCCGTTTCCATCGCCCTTTCATTCCGGCGCTGCTCCGTACTTGCATCGCTTCACCCTCATCGGTTCTGAAGACCTCGATGTTAAGAGCCACCCAAATCTCTTTACTCGCTCACTATTTTTTTTTTCTCTTTGCACACACTTAGTATGATTAAAAGTAAAAGTACTACGGGCTAAGTTAATTCATTTTTACAGTTTGTGGAAAAAAATAGTCGTCATGCCAGAACATTTATTAACAAACAACGCAAAGAACGATTTCACATCGTACGCTTTAGTGCATAACTGACATAGTACATGGGACATGCGCTAGTGCTCGCGGGAAACGCGAGCCCGCGTCCGCAGCGAGACGCATGCCGCGGCGCGGTGGTTCTCGGTCTCGCCGCCAGGCGGCTCTGCGGTTGCTGATCGATGGCGGCGGCGCTGCGATCGCCGTTCTCGTGGCCGCGCGCGCTCGCTCCTGGCTCCATTCGTCGTGCGCACGCCGGCCGTGCGCGCACCGCTTCGAGTCCGTCTTGGGAGGGGAAGTCTCCGACGGCCGCCCAACTTCGCGAGACGCGGCATCCGTTCGCCCCTCCTACGCACAGTTCCGGGTTTCAATTTCTCTCATACCTCCCTTCCGCTGCGCTATGGTACCACGGTTGGGTGAGAAATAAAAGTTTCCCCTTAAAGAAAAAACTTTCGACGTTACTTTTTCGAACTTGTAAAAAACTTATGGNTGGGTGAGAAATAAAAGTTTCCCCTTAAAGAAAAAACTTTCGACGTTACTTTTTCGAACTTGTAAAAAACTTATGACGTGTGTTTTTTTACATTTACAAATTGCCACTTTTTTTCCTTTTTCTACTTTTTTCTAAGGATATCTTAACGTGTTTTGTTCGAGGTAAATTCTTTTTACGTACCAGTGAAAGGGGAAGTGTATCTTGAAATACGAGGAATTACTACCGTACCGGGTGTATATTTAAAGTTCTCCAACGTCCAGAGGATTAATAGGAAGTGCAGAGAGTGGAGGATTTCATGTTGCGTGAAAAAAAAGAGGGGAGATAGAATATTTTTACGTGCAGTGAGTAGAAGTGTTGGGCGTCAGAAGGATAAAAAAAAAATCAAGCACGCCCGGGAGTGAAAGGGTTGGTGTTTTTTTTGTGAATAGAGAATGAAGGGACGGGGGAAAAGTGGATCGCGTGTGATGATGGTGTGCAGCGGAAAGTGGTGAAATAAAGAAAAAAAAAATATATATATATATATATAGAAGTAATAACGACGTGACAGCTGGTGGAAGGATCCGACGAGGAGAAAGGGAGGAAGACTGGGGGAAATCGCCTGACCATTCCGTGGACGCGATGGCCGACAGCGTGTGCAACTCCCCAGCCAGGAGCATCGGCGATCCGAACTCGCTGACCGACTCGGAACTCACGGACGTCGAGTCGGAAGCGACGTTGGAGTTGGCGGCCGAAGTTCCGGGAAGTCCGGACCAGACCATCGTCGACGGATGGGTCAAGTTCCGCGACAACAAGAGGGTGAGTTCCTTGGGGGGGGGGAGAGGGAAGGCACCCCAACTGCCAACTGTTTGTTACGCCGCTGAACCGATTCCGGTCGAAACAAAGTGTATTGATATCCACGCATTATAGGTTGCTCACGGTAAAGTGAGCACTTTTGAAACAAATATTAACATTGAGATCTTGAGAGCCGATGGAGGTGAAGCGAGGTGAGTATGGAGCAGCGCCGGGTTGCAATGGTGGCATCGTCCGACACGATTCCCACATGCGACAAAATCCGGCGGGTGACCCCGCTGGGAATCGAACTCGGTTCGCCTTGGTGGGAAGTGAGTAGTCTAACCACTACACCACCTCGGCCCCATAAATATTCGAAAAACCACCATTGGCCGTAACTATATAATATGCTACACGTAAGAGTACCATGCAGCTTCCTAATTATTTTGCCAACGAATTACTGTAATAGGAAAATTGTTCTTTGACACATGAGCATAGTATTGCAAGCGTAATGTTCAAAATTAAGCGGATATGAATGAGATATTTCTGGTTTTATATACGCTATAGTATGGATTTGTATATTAATTTTCAATCCTAACAGTTCCACGGTTTTAATTGAATTGCGAATGAATAAAGTGATCAGACCCGTAGCAATGTTAATTTCTCTTATAGTAGAACGATACAAAAATACAAGGAAGAGTATATCTTGAGCAGGGTTTTCCGAAAGCGCTTAATTAACATAGAACAGCTTATATACAAAAGCTAAACATGACCTAGAACACGAATATCGCCGCAGGTAGTAATCAATTTACGTGAACGCCGTATTTCAGCCACTAACTAAAATATAAATTTTTTTTACGGGAATAAATATCGGTGGGCAGGCCTAATAGCAGATTGGTTTGCATCTCCTTCATGAAGAGTGAAAGACTTCCAATCTATTTATCACGTATATTACTCTGACTTATATATGTAAGAGAAGGCGCCGGAGAATTATGCAGCCTGCAAAAAACCACACTGTTATACTCAGGTACCTGTTATTTATTCTCGTAAATAAAATTAAAATTGATTTAAGTGATAACATATATCGTTTCCGTCTCCACTTAGCGCTGAAATCTCATTAACTGCAATGTTACGTGCAAGAGGTATGACGAGCTCTGCAGCAACATGACCTCGGACATAACGGAAGACCTTCGTTGGTTGCATTCCGGAAGGAGCATAAAGACGGACTTCGCGTGTTTAAAGCGTACAGTGTAGATAAAGTACTACTTCCTTCCGCAGCATTCTTATTCTTTGCTGCTAGCCAGTATGCTCCTTTTCCTCGCAAAGAATCCTAATTCTTTTTCCTCCTGAGTACCAATCTCGGCGAGTGTGTCTTTGAAAACTCTTCTCCAGGGGCGTAGACAGAAAATTCTCAAAGAGACANCTGAGTACCAATCTCGGCGAGTGTGTCTTTGAAAACTCTTCTCCAGGGGCGTAGACAGAAAATTCTCAAAGAGACAGGGATACACTGACTGGTGCGAAAGGACGGAGGGTACACTCGAACTAGCTTTGTTGGCGCGTGTTAAATAGGACATATCCTATGAAAAAAAATTACTTCACATGATAGTAAAAGACATCACAGTTAAGTGCAATTGCATATTTATCACAATTAAATACCCATTAATAATTTTGATATTGGTTGTTGAGAACCATGATGATAAGGGAGGGATAACAACCCTCCCCACTTTTGGCAACCAACACCTCTGCCTCACCTAGATGGGGTTAACTCCATTTATATGCCAAGGGTCTATTATGTGGCCTGTAACCATGAGATAATAAGTGAAAAATACGGATCATAACGAATGAACATTTGTTAGAACCCCACACAAAACTTCAGTGTAGTCTTGTACAATATTCGCAGACATTCCGGCACGCTTCCAGATATAATAGAACCTTCTATGGCGGTAGGCCTATGATGATGGACTCAAAAATGATGTCCCCCATCCGTTAAATTACACCATATGTAATTAAAAATTTTAGTGTATTAATTAAGAAATGTTTTTTGAAAACATGTTATCCAACAAGGATTTTAAACCACGTATGCAGAGCGTGTTAATCCTCTCTCATATATTCACCGACGATGTATATGTTTCTAAAGTTAAAGAAGTCGCATTATAATGCAGTTGTGCGAACTGAAAGCATTGCATTGCTTTACTTTTGTGTATGTGTGTGTTCCTGGCTCGTAACAATGAAAGTTTCGTCCTGCGTCCACACATACGCTACAGGAGAATTATTTAATCCACTATTGCAAGCGTTTCCTGTCTATTTGTCGAAAGGATGGCTNTTGGAAGATACCGCCATGGCCTATGATGATGGACTCAAAAATGATGTCCCCCATCCGTTAAATTACACCATATGTTATGAAAAATTTTAGTGTATTAATTAAGTTATGCTTTTTGAAAACATGTTATCCAACAAGGATTTTAAACCACGTATGCAGAGCGTGTTAATCCTCTCTCATATATTCACCGACGATGTACATGTTTCTAAAGTTAAAGAAGTCGCATTATAATGCAGTTGTGCGAACTGAAAGCATTGCATTGCTTTACTTGTGTGTGTGCGTGTGTGTTCCTGGCTCGTAACAATGAAAGTTTCGTCCTGCATCCACACATACGCTACAGGAGAATTATTTAATCCACTATTGCAAGCGTTTCCTGTCTATTTGTCGAAAGGATGGCTAGAGAACACAATTATGCATACTGGTGGTGGTGTTCCTCTTGCAAACATTCCCCTCGCTTCGCGACTGTTTTAAGTTTCAACGTCTTCTAACTTTAAGTAGCGCCGTGCATGTTGCTGTGTACTCGAAAGTGAACGAGGGAACATTTACTCTTCTATATCGAACCGTTTAGCAATTCACGTGCCGCTGGTCAATTCACCTTAAAGCTGCACGACTCGTATAATTCTCGAGTATGTACTCACGGAATAAGCATTACTTTACAACGTGGATTCTGCGGAATAAATTGGGCACGTTTGAAACGTGGTGCACACAAGACATCTTTAGGAAATTATCGTAAGAATTTCGCGATAACGCCTTCATATATTGACGTACAGGCCTACTTAACTCCGTTTATTAGACACAGTTTACGTGGCACCATGTGGGGACTATGCAGTACAGTACTGAAGACACTTTGAAACTGGAATCCGTTTCAGCGGTGTATCTCAGAGCTGCTTCGCTTTACTCCTTGATATACGCCGTTAGCGAGTCAAATACGGTTTCCAGAGGTCACGTGGATTTTCATCGCCATCCAGATGCATTGAAATTTTTTATAAATCCTCCTAGTGGTTTTATAACGCCCTTTCTGCAAATACTGGTATAATTTCTTTTACTAGTTGTGTATCATTTTGTGTTTAAATCTTTGCCTTAACTTTACTTAAGATGCCAGTCCAGCATTGCAGGAATGCTCTACAACCCTCATTAACACCTCCTTTTTTATTTCCAGCCAAGTTTCGTTATGATTGTAGGAATTAAAATGTAACAAATAATTTTTTTCCACCATGTCAAAGTGGCATATGCTCCTTTTTTAGTTATATTCCCCAAAATTAGGCAAAAGGAATGTTTTTCCTCCCATTTTATTGAAGATTGTGATGAAAACGTCACCCTAAAATCCCGATTTAAAGGAATGTGTTTCATTAATGATCGTGACACTTTCTATATTTGTTCCACTTAAATTACAAGAAACACAAAGTTTTAAATTTGCATGGAATGTAATTGCCTTATTGTGGATCTCGTCGTGCACCCGGAAACGCTGCAGTACCCATTAAACCTTTATTTGAGAACATAAAAAGAAATTTGAATTTGTTAGTCAGGTGAATTATTGCCTGAAACTATCACAATACAAAGTTACTTAACATTTTCATAAATTATTTTACAAAAATATTTTCTTATACTTTGAAAAAAACATAATGGTGATGAAATCAGTTTACAATAGTTACCATCTAGAAACGATAAGCCATCGATTATTTGCGTTCGACTATTTATGTGAAAAGTATTTCCGTAGGAAAATACCAGATGTCCCAGTGTTGTTATACTTATGTTATTTAAGAAGAGTATTTTATTTGTGATTTTTGAACCTGGGTTGGATGGTCAACCAATCGATTTTAACTTATTTATTTATATGCACCAACATGTGGATTCGATTGACGTAAAAATCATTTATACACGTTGCTGAAGTCCCTCTATATTTCCTACGCGCCGAAGGACAAACGTAACAATTTATGCTGATTATACTCACATCAAGACATAATTGTAACAATGAAGGGAAGATTTAGAATATGCATTAAGTATGTTTGTTTTAATTTGATGACTCTTCTTTAATACATAGCCCAATTAGGTTTTATATAATTTTACGACAATCGTTGTCAGTTATCAATTACAATATAAACATCCTCTTTGATATACAAAAGCTGGCTGCTTAAAGGCTTTAGAAACGTGATACCTGAATCAAGTTTAACGTTGTAGTAAAATTGTATTAATTAAATATTTTTTTCGAAACAGTGCGTCGTGGTAGATTACCCGACATACACGAGAAGACAGTTCTACCGTGACACCGTAGGGACTAGCGAAAATTAACAAAATTTCTTAAATTTTCACATTTCAACTTGTAACTGCTTTGTATCAGCTTGATGCTTAGGTAAGCTATGAACAGGGAGTCAATGAAATCGGAATTTTCTCTTGGACAGCCTACAAATATAACGACCAGAAAGTTTCTTGCGTTTTATGAAGACAATATACTAACGTGCGCTGATATGAGGTAATATATCCCTTTACAGTGAACCCTCATTTTTATCAGCGAGCAACGTGTGCTCACGGAGCAGTGTCGTTAGAATGTGGGAAACATGGCGGACGTTTCTTAGTGCAGTAAGGGCAGCGATATTCATAACACCAACACGCCATCCTCCCAGCAAAACAAACCGAGCTCTGTTCCCGGCGGGGTCTCTCATATTTTTCCATGTGAAAACATGGCGGACGTTTCCATTTACCAGCAGGTTTTCTTGGGATGCTCCCATTTTCATCAACCTCGCATTCCGTAGTTCCTCCATCTACATCTCACTTCACCCCCGCGATGCTTTAAGTCTCAGTTGTTATGGCCCATTCATATTCTAGTTAACTTAGATCTCGTTACGTTNCATTTACTCTTCTATATCGAACCGTTTAGCAATTCACGTGCCGCTGGTCAATTCACCTTAAAGCTGCACGACTCGTATAATTCTCGAGTATGTACTCACGGAATAAGCATTACTTTACAACGTGGATTCTGCGGAATAAATTGGGCACGTTTGAAACGTGGTGCACACAAGANCACGGAATAAGCATTACTTTACAACGTGGATTCTGCGGAATAAATTGGGCACGTTTGAAACGTGGTGCACACAAGATATCTTCAGGAAATTATCGTAAGAATTTCGCGATAACGCCTTCATATATTGACGTACAGGCCTACTTAACTCCTTTTATTAGACACCGTTTACGTGGCACCATGTGGGGACTATGCAGTACAGTACTGAAGACACTTTGAAACTGGAATCGGTTTCAGCGGTGTATCTCAGAGCTGCTTCGCTTTACTCCTTGATATACGCCGTTAGCGAGTCAAATACGGTTTCCAGAGGTCACGTGGATTTTCATCGCCTTCCAGATGCATTGAAATTTTTTTTTAATCCTCACAGTGGTTTTATAACGCCCTTTCTGCAACTACTGGTATAATTTCTTTTACTAGTTTTGTATCATTTTGTGTTTAAATCTTTGCCTTAACTTTACTTAAGATGCCAGTCCAGCATTGCAGGAATGCTCTACAACCCTCAATAATACCTTCTTTTTTTATTTCCAGCCAAGTTTAGTTATGATTGTAGGAATTAAAATGTAACAAATAATTTTTTCCACCGTGTCAAAGTGGCATATGCTCATTTTTTAGTTACATTCCCCAAAATTAGGCATAAGGAATGTTTTTCCTCCCATTTTATTGAAGATTGTAATGAAAACGTCACCCTAAAATCCCGATTTAAAGGAATGTATTTCATTAATGATCGTGACACTTTCTATATTTGTTCCACTTAAATTACAAGAAACACAAAGTTTTAAATTTGCATGGAATGTAATTGCCTTATTGTGGATCTCGTCGTGCACCCGGAAACGCTGCAGTACCCATTAAACCTTTATTTGAGAACATAAAAAGAAATTTGAATTTGTCAGTCAGGTGAATTATTGCCTGAAACTATCACAATACAAAGTTACTTAACATTTTCATAAATTATTTTACAAAAATATTTTCTTATACTTTGAAAAAAACATAATGGTGATGAAATGAGTTTACAATAGTTACGATCTGGAAACGATAAGCCATCGATTATTTGCGTTCGACTATTTCTGTGAAAAGTATTTCCGTAGGAAAATACCAGATGTCCCAGTGTTGTTATACTTATGTTATGTAAGAAGAGTATTTTATTTGTGATTGTTGAACCTGGGTTGGATGGTCAACTAATCGATTTTCACTTATTTATTTATATGCACCAACATGTGGATTCGATTGACGTAATAATCATTTATACACGTTGCTGAAGTCCCTCTATATTTCCTACGCGCCGAAGGACGTATAAATTAATAACAAACGTGAAAATTTATGCTGATTATAATCATATCAAGACATAATTGTAACAATGAAGGGAAGATTTAGAATATGCATTAAGTATGTTTGTTTTAATTTGATGACTCTTCTTTAATACATAGCCCAATTAGGTTTTATATCATTTTACGACAATCGTTGTCAGTTATCAATTACAATATAAACATCCTCTTTGATACGCAAAAGATGGCTGCTTAAAGGCTTTAGAAACGCGATACCTGAATCAAGTTGAACGTTGTAGTAGAATTGTATTAATTAAATATTTTTTTTGAAACAGCGCGTCGTGGTAGATTACCCGACATACACGAGAAGACAGTTCTACCGTGACACCGTAGGGACTAGCGAAAATTAACAAAATTTCTTAAATTTTCACATTTCAACTTGTAACTGCTTTGTATCAGCTTGATGCTTAGGTAAGCTATGAACAGGGAGTCAATGAAATCGGAATTTTCTCTTGGACAGCCTACAAATATAACGACCAGAAAGTTTCTTGCGTTTTATGAAGACAATATACTAACGTGCGCTGATATGAGGTAATATATCCCTTTACAGTGAACCCTCATTTTTATCAGCGAGCAACGTGTGCTCACGGAGCAGTGTCGTTAGAATGTGGGAAACATGGCGGACGTTTCTTAGTGCAGTAAGGGCAGCGATATTCATAACACCAACACGCCATCCTCCCAGCAAAACAAACCGAGCTCTGTTCCCGGCGGGGTCTCTCATATTTTTCAATGTGAAAACATGGCGGACGTTTCCATTTACCAGCAGGTTTTCTTGGGATGCTCCCATTTTCATCAACCTCGCATTCCGTAGTTCCTCCATCTACATCTCGCTTCACCCCCGCGATGCTTTAAGTCTCAGTTGTTATGGCCCATTCATATTCTAGTTAACTTAGATCTCGTTACGTTAAATTTAATTTAACTCTACGTCGGAATTTTAATAAAATCGCCGCTGCATTCACGCTGAACTTAATAACGTCATNTAAATTTAATTTAACTCTACGTCGGAATTTTAATAAAATCGCCGCTGCATTCACGCTGAACTTAATAACGTCATGTATTTAATAACTCAAAATGCACTGTTGCCAAATCAGCTTTATATGGACTTTTTATAAGCTAGGGTACGTGTAAGTTTGCGTGTTGATATGTGAGTTATAATATATAGGTGTGTATTATAAATGTGTGTATAATATATATACACCTATAAACATATGGCAAAATAAATTATGAGTGGTTGATTCAAANTGTATTATAAATGTGTGTATAATATATATACACCTATAAACATATGGCAAAATAAATTATGAGTGGTTGATTCAAAATATGTATAGCTTTATCATGCTTGTGATCTTTATAAGACTCGTTCCTATTTGCATGCATGCATATTCTTTAAGTTTGGAATAATTATACCTTTTACTTATCATTAAAACACACGTGATGACGCACAAAGGAGATTTAAACTTCTATTTCCGTTTACGGAATTCAAACATCTACTCAGTTTCGATTGAATGAAGTTCTTGGACTGATTTCGTAACACAGTGTGTAGCCCAGACGGAAGTTTGCAGGAATGTAAATAAAAACAGAAAATAATTTGGCACTTTTTTACCATTACGTTAAGGTGATGTTTGTTCGAATTCTCACGGGGAAATTTGGAACTAATGTCGTCCCAATCATAATGCTGCGCTCCTTATACCTGAAAATAATTATAGCCGAAATAAACGCCAAGATTTTTATATTAACTTGAACGCATTTCCACTTTAATGACTCTCTATTATTTAAATTAATGCTATGCTGGTACGTCTATTTCCTTGTACTCCCGTTTCCCGAATGGCTTTATTCAGTTTCTAACCAACGCTAGCGTCTCTTTAAATGTCAAGAGGGCACCAAGTATCGCACTTCAGAAAACGTTCAGTATGTAGGCTTTATATACTTTTTATGTGGTAATTTTTAATTTTGTTGAGGACCGCCACAAAAGTTGGAGGTGTTTGGAAGTATCTGTGCACGTACGTGCTTCGTGGGAGAATAGAAAGGAGAGATCATTGGGGCGAAACATACATATGCAGCCATTATTTTATATACATACGCTAGTCGTGAACTCAAATCAATATGTTAGGGACTGAGAGGGGCACGATTTAGGAAGAAACTACGGGATGCACCTTCAATGACAGTAGAGGACCACTAGAAAAAAAATCCATCCTGTTTTCTATCCGGTAGGTTTTGCTTACATCATGTCGGAACGCGCTCGCTCTAAATGATGTACTACTTCGCTTCTGTGATCACTCGCAAACAAGTGACAAAGCGGCCTGTGACAGTGGTCACAATAATGAATGCAAAACACAACACACTAAAGCTCTGTATGTAGGTATAATTAAAGTAACTGTTACAGATTGTTTTTAATGTGTGTGTATTATTATTGATGTTGTAGAAACCAAAATTTTGACGAGTACTGAGTATGTTATAAAGAAGATAGAACTCTGAATTACATAAATATTCGAATTTACACCAACCATTCCAGTGCAGAACCTAAGGACAATTGTACTTCAAAATCTTGCTTATCCACGAATCCGAAGTTGTTTAAATGTTTTGTTCTTTTATTTAACGGCGGGTCTCGATACTGAACATCAGTAAAGCGCCATAAGAAAAGAGGTTTACCATCTCCATGCCAGGCAAACGCCTTTTGGAATTTCAGAATATTTATAAAATTATTTGCCTGGTATTAACTGATCTAGTGTTTTTGGTAAGCAAATTAAGTTATGTAATTAACTTATAGCATGAAGTTCACAGAGGAAATGTACCGTTGCACTTACTACCTTACAAATCAGTATTGTTTTAATAAATGTTAAATAAAACACTATTTTCATATATACCTGTCCAGTTGTTATGCGATAATGTACAAGAAATTTTTTTTTAATTATTTGGGCTGATTTTAATAGAGCTTAATTCATTGACGACGTAATAATTGCTTCATCGCCAAGACATTCAATAGAAGCTTCAGCCCACTTCAAGCACCACACAGTATATCTCGCATTTATCAGCTTCACCTCTGAACAATTTTAGGTCTTCACTGATATTGAACCATCTTTGCAAAGCAGTGGTCTGAGCGCCTGCCTTAAGACCGATGTATTTTCGTTCGACTCTCGCTACTCATGAAAGCCAAATGCAAAAGGAAGTACCGAACTTTGTATAGCACTGACGCTGAAATTTCCTACATGTGTTGCCTGCCACGTGGCATTATTTCCGTACTACGTGTGGGTTAAATCTTCCATCACAGTTTTGGAAGATAACTAGAAATGTTTTTTTTTGTAGTGGACGCCATACTACTTAATTTCACTATACATTGTATGCTTCCGAGCTCTCAATGTTCTCAGTTTTCCAAAACTAGGTTGGCGTGTTGTAACTACATCAAATGTTCCATTTCCTCGTTACACGGCCCACTTTTTTGCATGCTATCTGGATGTTTCTTGAAATCAAGCCCTGTTGAGCATCATTAAGCTGGCATCGTGGACCAAACAAATAACTAAGTATTGCTATCAAAAATTACATAACTTACAATAACTAAGCGAGCTATCTCAAATGTAAGTGCATATTCTAAGAATAAAATTCCTTTTTTATTATATATGTCTGATAGTGGTTGTCGCTTAAATTAGCAATATAACTATTATTTGTGCTTTTCAAAATTGACTAAGGTGATCTATTCATCCCCACTTACTTTGTTTTGAAACAGTTTGTTCAGTTTTTTATTTCCGCGAACCAGAAATTTGTATGGTGATTCAAGCAAGCAAAAGTGAAAAATAATACATGTGCTTTCCTTTTTATTTGCCCGTAATGACATTCCAAGTAAATTTTACGTATTTTAAATGTGGGCATGTTTGGCAGAAACATAAAAAAATTAATTGGTACTTTCTGTACCCAATGCTCTTAATATATGAATTTTTTTATATACACAGTATATTATATACTTTTTACATAAAACATTTTATACTGTTTTCATATTTTGGGTATTTAAAGTACAATTTACTTAAAAATATTTATTGTTTGGNTTTTACGTATTTTAAATGTGGGCATGTTTGGCAGAAACATAAAAAAATTAATTGGTACTTTCTGTACCCAATGCTATTAATATATGAATTTTTTTTATATACACAGTATATTATATACTTTATACATAAAACATTTTATACTGTTTTCATATTTTGGGTATTTAAAGTACAATTTACTTAAAAATATTTATTGTTTGGTTTTTTAAACGTTTTTATAAGAAAAATAAAATATTAATATTACTTATATATTATTGTATTATTTAGATTACACTAAATTATTATATATATGTAGAGAGAGAGAGAGAGAGAGAGAGGGATAGAGAGAGAGAGAGAGAGAGAGATTACAATACCATATGTCATACAAATTTTCAAAATTGTTGATAAATACTATATCGCTCTAGCGACAGCATTAAACATATAATGTAATCAGATTAACTACTGGGGCCGCGTTACCGAAGTGGTCAAATTATTCGTCTCCCACCAAAATGAAGCGGGTTCGCATCCCGTATTTTTGCACGTGAGAATCGTGCTGAACGATGCCGCTGGTAGGCGGGTTTCTCGGTGATCTCCCGTTTACCCCATCCTTGCTTTACGGCAGTGCTCCATACTCACCACACTTCACCCTCATCGGTTCTCAAGACATCGATGTTAAGAGCAGCCCAAATCTCTTCACTCCACTCCCCACTCCAGATTACCTAAAGTAATTACTTGGAAATTTTGTGTTGTTCGCCATATTATATTTTACGAGAAATGCAAATTATAAATAACTCGCAGGCAGTTACCAATCACAGGCTACGCAAGTTTACAATTTAAAAGATAATTCTTCTTGAATTTCCAAAGACCTTAAGAGACAACTCAGCTTAAATTAATATTTGAGTTAAAAGAGAATTCATGAAATTGGTTTGGGGACGAAGATTTTATCGTTTCAAAAAAAATACAGAAATAACTTCAAAACAGGAAAGGGTTACATTTGTACGCTCTTAACGAGAAATACTTCCTGGGGGAATACATTATTTAAAATAAGAGCATGGTGTCCTTGACTGGGAGGATGTGTGAACATATTTTCCAGTTGCATGGCTCAGCTAAAAGTTATTCTATTCAGATTAGGGATGCAACGCTTGTGGTTTGTCAACCAAAAAATTTCGGCACCAGGTTGCAATGATGTTACACGTGTATCGGATTTTCTCAGTTTTTTATACATTTGAAGTAACTAAAATTTTCATAAAATTAATACAATTTTTTCAGAAAATTTTGGTTTGTATTGGGATCAGACATACGTAAATGAATTAATTATATTCTTTGCAGTCCATTGTTATTTATTTTAACTTTTCTATGTGCTGTTAAATATTCTGTTGTAAAACTGAATGTCGCAAAATGTTGAATTGTTCAATCTCTAGCAAAAGTATTACAGATTCATTTTCATGAGAGCTATCTTTTTTTCCTTCTTAAAAAAGCTATTTTTTTAAATTAACGTAAGCATGCTTATGAAAACTCAGTGCCAATTACAACTGCGTTTTTCTTTTGGTAAACGCCACTGGAGAGCGTGAAAAATGTTTACAAAATAAAGTCAATGCATGATATTTTGGCTAGGGCAACTGTGAATCACAATTCGTAGCTAAACACAAACTTTAAGACTCGTGCAGGAATTCTTCGTTTTCGTGTCATAATTTCAGTTTCGGAGCTATTATTAGAAATATTTGATTATAGAAAATTTACAATTGACTAGTTGTTTAATACATTTGTATGTAGTTTTTACTTTGTGTTATATACTTATTCAAAAAAGGCAGAAATTTATTGATAAAATATAAATATGTTCCTGGCTTTTTACAACTACTAGATAACATACGGTGAAAATAAAGCACAACAATTTTTACAGTTCGTAAAATTTTACTTTTCTACAATCGTGCATTGTCAGAATTTGAAGTTATTACACGGAAACGAAGATTTCCTGCAAAATTGGCGGAGCCGAGCCTTAACATATAAAAAAAAATCTAATTTCTCTATTTACCGCCAACAACTTTCACTGTAAAGCTTTGTGGTCGCGTGAAACGTCACCAATTTCTCCTCTACGTCAATCTCTCCCGTAAGTGATCTCGTTTCGTTTATAACTTGTGTAGAATAAACCTTATCCCAACTGACCGCCGTGCAACCACGACGACGCGTAAAAAAAAAGTCTTGTCTTGCATTAAAGCGAGCGCCGTCCGGTACTGTCGGCTCGTCGAGAACCCACCCCTCCACGACCACGTTGACGACTACCTTAATGCGTCCGCATCCACCCTCTAGAGCGCGNCAGCTAAAAGTTATTCTATTCAGATTAGGGATGCAACGCTTGTGGTTTGTCAACCAAAAAATTTCGGCACCAGGTTGCAATGATGTTACACGTGTATCGGATTTTCTCAGTTTTTTATACATTTGAAGTAACTAAAATTTTCATAAAAAATACAATTTTTTTAGAAAATTTTGGTTTGTATTGGGATCAGACATACGTAAATGAATTAATTATATTCTTTGCAGTCCATTGTTATTTATTTTAACTTTTCTATGTGCTGTTAAATATTCTGTTGTAAAACTGAATGTCGCAAAATGTTGAATTGTTCAATCTCTAGCAAAAGTATTAAAGATTCATTTTCATGAGAGCTATCTTTTTTTCCTTCTTAAAAAAGCTATTTTTTTTAATTAACGTAAGCATGCTTATGAAAACTCAGTGCCAATTACAACTGCATTTTTCTTTTGGTAAACGACACTGGAGAGAGTGAAAAATGTTTACAAAATAAAGTCAATGCGTGATATTTTGGCAGGGCCAAGTGTGTATCACAATCCGTAGCCTAACACAAACTTTAAGACTCGTGCAGGAATTCTTCGTTTTCGTGTCATAATTTCAGTTTCGGAGGTATTATTAGAAATATTTGATTATAGGAAATTTACAATTGACTAGTTCTTTAATACATTTGTATGTAGTTTTTACTTTGTGTTATATACTTATTGAAAAAAAAGGCAGAAACTTATTGATAAAATATAAATATGTTCCTGGCTTTTTACAACTACTAGATAACATACGGTGAAAATAAAGCACAAAAATTTTTACAGTTCGTTAAATTTAACTTTTCTACAATCGTGCATTGTCAGAATTTGAAGTTATTACACGGAAACGAAGATTTCCTGCAAAATTGGCGGAGCCGAGCCTTAACATATAAAAAAAAAATCTAATTTCTCTATTTACCGCCAACTTGAAAGTGACATTTCGAAACACCAGCGCACTTTGCAGTGGAATTTCTCCTCTACGTCAATCTCTCCCGTAAGTGTTCTCGTTTCGTTTATAACTTGTGTAGAATAAACCTTATCCCAACTGACCGCCGTGCAACAACGACGACGCGTAAAAAAAAAGTCTTGTCTTGCATTAAAGCGAGCGCCGTCCGGTACTGTCAGCTCGTCGAGAACCCACCCCTCCACGACCACGTTGACGACTACCTTAATGCGTCCGCATCCACCCTCTAGAGCGCGACCATCAACGGCTATTAAATTACCTCCGCGCGTAATGAAACTCACCCCCTGCGCTGTCGCCATTACGGCCCCGCTTTAAATTCTCCGCGGTGCGCCCGAGACCTACTTGCGAGAGACGTGCATGCCTTTATTTTACTTGCTACTTGTCGTTCATCTACAAATGCATCGTGCTTGAGGTATACAACTCCATGTAGTGAAGCCACCAGGCCTTCTGTTCCCACCATTGATTCTATGGTCTGTTCACGGTTTCCCCACACTTTCAGAATCAAACCTTTGGAAAAACACCCCATGTATGACGTGTTTGTCTGTTTCCTAGAAATGTCGTGTATCGCAAGCGTTTTATACTTTTGTTGACATAAAAGTATCTCATTTTTAGTAAAACTGAATCTTTACTTATAACTAATATATAAATTGTAATATTTCATTTATAACTAATATAAAAATAGGGGAGAAAATAGGCGTGTTGATAATTCCTGGTAAGAAATAGCTTCCATGCAAAATATGTGAAAGCGAGTGCGCACGAATTCGTGGGTTGTTCCTCTGGTGTAATTTTCTATACTTGGTTAAGCTTTGTTTGCATGAGGTGGGGGAATAGCCTGAATGCAGAACTCTGGCAGGGCTTCATGAAGGTTGGAAGTAATCATGAATGGGATATATACATTACATTCCTCCAAGGCATATTTATTTTGGAAAAAGTTGTCACTCCTATACGGGCGTAGTTAAAAGGAGGGCCGATAGGACCCTGGCCGCCCCCCGAAAATTGCGGAAAGTAAAATTTTTAGACAATGACAAATAAGAAAAAAAAAGTGTACTGTCCAAAATATTAAATGGATTATAAAATGTATGTAGCTTAGAATGCCGCAATGCGTAAATAAAAAAAATTATCTCTTTAGAGGGACAAAATGAACGTCACTTAACGAAAATTGTCCAGTCACATAACTGACGCACATATAGAGCGTTAGGAAATTCATAGATCATGAGAATTGATCTTCTGTCTTCCGAACTGAAACCCTGCCCACTATAAGGGGGGTGGGGGGAATGCTGTAAAAAAGACAACGTACAACTATTATTAAAACGTTTCAAGAAAAATAGATTTTCTCAACTTAATAACTCATAAGGTGAAACAATGTTTTTACTCGTGATTGTTCTCGCTTGAGCAATTTATTCAATTGTACTAATGAAAGATATACATTTCTTTAACGCTGTTATGTAAAATAACTCTTTTGCAAAAAAAAAATAATTATTACCATGAACGAATCTCGTGAATACAACATAGATTGTTACACACTATCGTCATAGCCCAACATGTGTCCCATTTGCGTTTAATGTGGNAAAGGGGGGGGGGGGATGTTGTAAAAAAGACAACGTACAACTATTATTAAAACGTTTCCAGAAAAATAGATTTTCTCAACGTAATAACTCATAAGGTGAAACAATGTTTTTACTCGTGATTGTTCTCGCTTGAGCAATTTATTCAATTTTACTAATGAAAGATATACATTTCTTTAACGCTGTTATGTAAAATAACTCTTTTGCAAAAAAAAAATAATTATTACCATGAACGAATCTCGTGAATACAACATAGATTGTTACACACTATCGTCATAGCCCAACATGTGTCCCATTTGCGTTTAATGTGGTTACTCACATGGATATACCACTAGGGTGTACATATTATCATCCAACATATTTATCTTTGAGACCCCGAATGAGGCAGTAGTAGCAGTGTAAGCCACATAACCAAGTTCAGTGAACACGCCGCATGCTCCGAAGGCAAATCCAACAATCTTGTGTCCAGCTTGATGAGTTTGTGAGACGTTGAGCAGGTTGGACTATTCGGCGTATTTCTTACCCCTTAAACAATTCTGCCAACAATGTGAGTGTGTTGGATACAGTGGGAGCAGGAGATCACACACACCCGTCGAGATGGCTCGGGGCAACTCCGGCGGACCACCAGCAGGGAGAATCGTTCCATCGTGCGACAAGCTGTAAGCTCCCCACGGACGTCACTGCACACCATCTCGGGACATGTCGTGCAAGCTAGGGATACGCCTGTGTTTACCAGTACCATATCTAAGCGGCTAGCAGAGCGCGATCTATCGTCGCGCTGTCCCTTACGACGTCTATCATTACGTACGACCTTAGCATCGCCGGACATGTGCGACCCTTCTGCCGAGAACGGGCAGAATGGCAGTTTACGTATTGGCGGCGAGTGACGTGCAGCGATGAATCACGGTTCTATCTGGGTACAGATGACCGCCGAATT
>NQII01001159.1:505093-558127 GCA_002778355.1 Clitarchus hookeri
TGCATACCAATGGTGGTGACTAAAGGAACCCTGACGGTGTTGCGATGCATCTAGAAGATTCTGCAGCCCTTTCTGGTGCAGCTTAACAACCCCACTTTCCAGCAGGATAATTCCCGTCCTCACATATCACGTGTATCTCTGGGCTGCCTTCGTGATAACAAAATGCAATTTTGGCAAGCAAAGATCCTTAGACTCTCTCACCCATCTAAAACGTTTGGGACGAGATTTGACGGATATTTCGCCCAGCGACAACTACAGCAAACTTGTAGGGTCAGTTGCACCAATTGATTCAGGATCTTCCTCAGGAGAACATCCGACGTCTGTAGGCCCACATATCCGACCTTATCTCCACTTGTCTTCATGCTACAGGTGGTTGAAACACCATACCAACTCCATCCTACAAGGGTTGGTCCCCTGCAATACATGCTTGATGTGATACAATATTGTGATGTTTTTTGTTTACATACTACCATGTCCTGTGCCTGTAACCACTTATGTGCGCCTGCAATGACACCTTCAAGATAATCAATTTTTCTTGCAAATAAGTTTAACTAAAAATTGAGCATAGGAAGGGTTTCATAATATTCAATGACGTTTTTCGATTAAGCATATATCTAGAATTTTACTTGTAACTTCGTGTCATGAACTGCAAAGATTTAACCATCTTGGCGCTCCCCAAAGTAAAATCCTGAATACATCCATGCACACATAGAAAAATAACCAATATGGAGTATGCTAGATTATGTTAAACTATGTTTGTTATGTAATATTTGACTTTGAATACCACGCTGAAGTGCAGAGTATCGATATTAATACAAAAAAAATATTTTCTAACCATATAATCGATAACCATACTAACTACACTAATGTTTGTGAAAAATACAACACCATGAAGGATACATGTATATAAAATGAACTTTATGCCATATATTCGGTACATGACAATACACAGTTGATTAGGATTACAGAACCGCATATCATCCCTGTCCATGAGGATTCAGAATGATGTAGCCCCCACGTGCTGCTATCAGGGCCCCTAAATGTTGTGGCAGGGAATCAAAGAGGAACTGGATATGTTCCTGGGGAATCTCCCTCCACGCGGTTTGTATGCGAGTCCAAAAAGCATCTATAGTGGTTTCTGGATGACCATGATGAACAAGTCGTCGACCAACCATATTCCAGACATGTTCGATGGGTGACATGTCAGGCCAGCGTGCAGGCCAGGGAAGCAGTGGTATCCGTCATTCATTGAAGAAGGCTTGCACATTCCTCGCCACGTATAACAAGGAATTGTCCTGCTGAAATATGACATGTGCAGTGGCCTTAATGAGGGCACCACCATAGGCTCTAAAACCTCCCTTATGTAGCGGTTACTGTTCATATTGCCCTCAATACTTAGGAGTCGAGAAAGCGTGCTGTATCCAATGGCTCCCCAAACCATCACACTTGAGGTTTCTCCGCCATGCCGCTCCACAGTGCAGGCTATCAGATTGCGGTCACCGTGGTAGCGTCTAACACATATGCGACCATCACTGTAGAACAGGTTGAAGCGGGACTCGTCTGAAAACACTACGTTTTGCCACGCCAGCGACGGCGTTCATGCGCCCTCTACAGTCTGGGGCTTTGTGGTTTTTGGACAATGGTAGGCGACGCAATGGCATGTGTGCCAACAGTCCAGCCAGCAGCAGACGGGTATAGACCAGGAGCACTATACGCTCCGAGCACATAGCCAAATATTTTACTACGTGGTACATGGCGGATATAGAGGACTGCCCTCTCCTCCAACCTGTCCCTTTTACCACGTACATTTGTATGCCAATTGATTTCAAATCTCTTACTTTATCGAATTGTGCATAACTGAAAGACGAAGGGCAAAGGAGTGCCGAAATCAGCCCGTTTAAATAATAAATTACAAGTAGGAACCTAGTTCGTAAATTGAAAAATTTAAATCTTCGACGGTTACGAATTGTTTCCTGCGGTTGTCTTGTCTTTTTTTTTACCTAAACGCCTCCGTTCTCGAGAAATTGATACATTATGTTCTTTCATGGTCAAAGTTCCAGGATGTTAAATACCGCATACTTTTGGATTTCACTTTTATTTCTGTATATTCGTTCCAACTGGTCATTGGTTTCTTATAATCAGTATTTGACGGAGTTTCTCAAAAAGTTTTATTAGATTCATCTGCTTTTTGACTCGTCATTAAGCAATTTTTTTTCAAACACGGATTTTCTTTTGACATGAAATTGTTTGTGCTCCCTCAATCTGGCCAAATTTTTTAGTTTTTGTTCTTGCAAAATTATGTATTTATTAAATACCGTGTTTTCTATAAGATTGCATGTGCAAAACATCCGCTGTTATTTCTCATTTACAATATTGTATTCAGTCTTGTATATGCAGTCTCTTCTTGTCCATGCCCATTTGTAAATTTTGTTTTTAATGAAGAAGATAATTGTCAGCTTTGGGTTCTTAACAGTGATAGTTCTNGTGCAAAACATCCGCTGTTATTTCTCATTTACAATATTGTATTCAGTCTTGTATATGCAGTCTCTTCTTGTCCATGTCCATTTGTAATTTTTGTTTTTAATGAAGAAGATAATTGTCAGCTTTGGGTTCTTAACAGTGATAGTTCTATTATATTGATATTATTCTCATTAACACGTCCTTCTCAATTAGTACCTACCAGCTTTTCTATAGGAATTTGCTGTACTCTGGCGTTCAAGTTATTACAATATAATTTAACTTGATAAATCCATGTATTTGGTTTTGTAGACCTCGATAGTAAACTTAGCGGTTTGCGTTCTTACAATCCTCTGGAGAATATATTGACGTTATGCCATCTATCTACTTTTAATCTAAGTATCAATGCACTTTGATTAACATATCTAGTAATTTTAAACATATATTTCCAGTTCGTATCTATAAACAGTGGTACTCAGCAACAAGCTGCCTTTTTTTTTATCCAACCCATTTATGTTCACTACAAATTTCTCGAAGTCTTTCGTGCCTGAGAGCTAGGTTTCAGTTGCGGTTCTCGATGCAGTGTTAATCTTTCATTCATAATTTTTTTTAATCTTTTTATCTTTCTTAAGCATTCTAAGAGTTTTGCTTAAGTATTTATTTAATCCGTAATTGTTTTTTTTTGCGTAGTCGTCATCGATTGCAACTTCGTTTATTTTTAAACTAAGAAGTAAAAGTGTTTATATGTGATAGATTGCTAGCCTGATTATCAATGCCATACTAGGAGGATATGTTAATGGTTTGGTAGATTATTATTTTAAAAACGTTTATAGGCGTTCGATTCTGATTATATTTGACTCCCTCCTGTTCGGTCAGAGGACCACTGATCTGATCTGATTTATAAATCATGTCATCGGTGGTCTTTGAACAACCAGCTGATCGGTTTTCCCAACACAGGTATAAAGGGGCATACAGTTTTATTTTAACTGTCAAGCATTTATGGACACAAGTGTAAATCTAATTTGTCAGAGTTTTATCTCCCGTATTTTTTTGTTGGAAAAATTTTCAGTAAGGTACACACTAAATCTAAAACAGTGATAATTGAGTGAAGTCAGTGAAAACTAGTGAAAACTGAGCGACTGATAATCAGTACCAGTTAACTTATTAATATGATGGCTGAATTTCTCTGAATTATTTGTGATTCCCAATGAACGTCGAGGATTCCACTGCAATAAGTCACATTGGCTTGATTCGGCAGTAGTTTATCAACTGACTTTCAGTTAATGTTATTTAACTGCTTGATATCAGTGATTCGGGATTAGAGTGTAATTACTACAAGGCTGAGTGCGGACAGAAAACAATTATCCTCTTACACAGGGAGACCGCCTTGCTTTTATTTCCAGCAAAATCAGTTAGTTCTCCCGTGGACCACAGAGAACGCGTAAAAGTAGACATGGAGAGGAGGGGGGTTGGGTGATGGGAACATTTGCGGTTCACGCGGTCCACGATGCGCCGTATTTTCAACATGATTTGTCACTCGCGCTTGGCGTGACACACGTCACCAGACCGGCGACATACTCACCCCCCTCCCTCCACGTTTCTGTCCTGACGTTGCATTATCATCAGGCGGGTTAATTCCGCAGGTGGACCCGGGCGTTTGCCCGTTTCGGTTTTCCGTCGAGATGCGGGAAGAGATAGGCGAACAACTGTCACTCTAAGCAACATACTGAAATTATTACAAACAAAAAAAAAAAATTCGCTGTCATCAGAGAGCAGAATACTTTGTTAATAAATCTGTTTTACTGCTGTAGAAATCGAATTTCGGCTGTCTGCTTACAGGCATAGTTTTCAGTGAATATATTCAGGAAAATATTCAAATAACGGATACATTCAATTATATTTTAAACACGTGTTTACCGGACGAATTATTATTCAAAATGCATTTGAAATTTGTGAAAAATTCAACACCTTGAAGAAACCGTCATAATGGAATGAAATTTATCACACAAATTACATATAGTTTTATATAATGGAGTGGAGAATTTGGGGTTTTGAGATCCGACAGTGTTAAAAATAAACTATGGAAGTTTCAGAGTAATAAAACATTGGTTGTAAAAACATTTAGTGTGTCGTAAAGCCCTTGCAAGTTGCAATACGAGTTCATACACGCTGTGGGATCGGATCGAAATGGGAATATTCCTCGCTGGTAGCTTCTACCCTAGCCCACAGTTTATCTCGGTACTGGCTGCTGGTTAAGAATGACGGGCCAGTTGCCACGTGACCATATCCCAGACATGACAGTGAGTGACACATTGGGTGAACATGCAGGGCAGGGATGAAGTACCCGCCTTGCTTCTAAGATGGACTGGAGATTTCTAGCGACATGTGGTCGGGCATTGCCTTTTCGGAATGTGGCTCCGGGGGTACGCAGAATGAAGGGTAAGTTTTGAACCCCCCCAGCGTCCCTGACACAGCGGTTACTGTTGAGGGCGCCCACAAATTTTAAGTACCCAAGATCGACCACGATACCCAATTGCTCCCCAAACCATCACGTCCTTCGTTCCTACAGTATGGCGCTGGACAATTCATCTTGGAAGATGGAACTCGCATCGATGTCGTCGAGTGCGTTTGTTGCCGCTATTGTAATACAGTTGAAGCGGGGCTAGTTATAAAACGTGACCTGTTGCCACTCTGCACGTCAGTTGGTGTGTTTGTAAGACCATTGCAGTCTGAGGCGTTGATGGTGATGGTTCAGGCACAAAGGAATCCTCCACAAAGGAGTGCGTGCACGCAGTCCTCTGCGAACAAGACCCCGTATAACCGTATGATGTAGGCAATTCCAGACCACTTGCAGTGTTCCAGCGTCGTGAAATATCCCGAGACGAAGCTGAACTCTCCGTAACTACCATGCAGGAGAGATATCTGACGTGTCTGACATCGTGGCGTCTAGAAATTTTTCTTGTCCAATACCAGGTTTTCGACTCGTCCTGTTCTCTTCCATCCGATGTTTCCACGCTCGAATCACTTTCGTGGCATTGTGCTGCGTATGGTCAGCAATATCGCGATACGAATATCAACCCTCCTTCTAGCAATCCGACCATTCGACCACATTCAAACTCCGTAACATGCGTAAAACATGGCCTTTCGCGTCAACGTCGAATATTGGTTCACGTACGAATGTTCAAAGTTCACTCATAATGCTGTTGCGTCCAGACNTATGGTCAGCAATATCGCGATACGAATATCAACCCTCCTTCTAGCAATCCGACCATTCGACCACATTCAAACTCCGCAACATGCGTAAAACATGGCCTTTCGCGTCAACGTCGAATATTGGTTCACGTACGAATGTTCAAAGTTCACTCATAATGCTGTTGCGTCCAGTCATGAAGAATCATTCTCGTATTTCAATCTCTTAGAAATAATTCCCTGCTCTCCATTGTATAAAAGTTTCATTTCTTATGTGTATTTCATTCATGGTGTTGCATTTTTTTAATAACATGAGTGTAGTGTCCAATAATCTGCGGATTGTAATTTGCTTCAATATCCATTAAGTAAACAGAATAAAAATGCAGTAAAATAAATAAAATGGTACAATGAAATTGTTTCATTACTTGACGATATGGTTGTTAAATTATCACACCTTAAAAGTATGTTTATTGTTTTAAGAAAATTATTTGCGCTAGTATAAAATTTTAAAATCCATACAAAATTATTGATTTATAAAATCCAAATTTTTTACGTGTTGCAAAAATATTCTGCCTTTATCCAACAAATTTATTTTTAGTGAAATGCCCCTAATATCAAAGCACTGAATCATTGTATTAAATATTCCTCAATCAAAATTCCTCTAGCGAGATTCACTAAGTTTAATAACAGATTTCTAACTTTATTATAACAAGTTTGAACATGAATATTGTAACTTTTGTTTCAGACAAATTCGCCACGCTTGTTATTTCCATTTCTGCCTTGGCCATTTACTCCTCCACCCTTTTATATTCGAAACAATATTTTCTTTCGATATAACTGATAAAAACGGCGTGGTAGTAACGCAATAAGACTGGTATTCCTAAGGACCCTAGTTCGATTTCCGGTCAAGACATTCTTGATTTCTGTTTCCAGTAGATTTCCGAAATCGCTCCTGGTGAATACTTAAATCGCTTGTTTATACAGCTATGTCAGCTCTTGATTGTCCGATAGACAGTTTCCGTTTATAATAGCCTGCTGTAAACGAGACTTTAAACAAATACATAACAGTATACATGGTTTATTTATCATGGCGAAGAAACTTGGAAACATATTTCACTACCGTAATCTAGGATGAAATGTCTCAAAATAATTCTAATCCTTTGCTGTTCTCTGTCGTGCATTTGCCTGTTAATTTTATAACTATAGGGTTTTATTATTACGGACATTTTTCCTTGGTTTTGCGATAATAGTATATGCTCAGAACAGATGCAGTACAACAAGATTCGCTAAAAAAAATAGGAAGAAGTCCTAATATGTGTACCAAACATCCTGTATTGACACATAGTTTATTTGAAATATTCAAAACGGGAAATAAAATTAAAGTAAATAAAATGCTAATGTAATATATCCAGTGATTTTCTCCCCGGTGTAACGCGAAGGTACNGGAAATAAAATTAAAGTAAATAAAATGCTAATGTAATATATCCAGTGATTTTCTCCCCGGTGTAACGCGAAGGTAAGAGTATAGTTAACGCTCTTCAGGCATTTAGGTCGGAGTCATTGATCTAACATCTGCAAGGGGTGAGTCGATAAGTAATATGTGCCTTTCGGTTGCTTTGCAACCCATCATAGAAGAGAACTTCCTAGTTTAATAATGTCTATACTAATAACAATTTTACGTTGGTGAAGAGCAAAAATATGGCAATATTGCCAATTTCTATGGTACTGCCTGGTGTCTTTTATTTAATAATAACTTTACACATTTGTGAAAAAAAAAAATTTTTATTACAGTCATGAATATGACGAACTCAGAAATGTTTTCTACATATGATTCAATAAAAATTGTCCGAATTATACAAGTCCCCCTAAACTCATCAAGGACATCATATTGTTACGCGTGGAACTTTTTTTCAGAAAAATTCCCCATCACGGACTTTACAACGTACCCTAGAAAAAGGCCAGAGGCAATTTGAAGTACTTTAAAAAATCGCAGTACAAAATTTTAGCAACGACTAACAACCCTGAAAAGAGACATGCAAAATTCGCATTATTATTCGGTATCTAGCTAAACTTCACAATACTGTTGTGACGGAGTGTTCTCCATCACAAATGTGAGTTTTGTATTTTGAAGTGTGATTGTAAGATTTTGTGGCTTTTCCAGCTGTGCCCGTAAGTTCTCTCCTGCGCTCGACTCCTGTCGTCACGTTTGCCCGCAGCACACTACTGTTTAGTTAGTGCAGCGAAAAGTGTGAAGGGGTTACCTGCTTGAATTTGGGTGGTCTGTATAGAGCGTGCTGAAGCCGGGCCTGGTGTCTCTAGAGAAGGGGGTGTGCGTGGAGGGAGCCGGCAGGTAGTACATAAGGGTTGTGGTTTAGGGGATCGCCGAGTGCCGGGTGCTTAGATTGTTCAGCAGAATTGTGTGTGGAACTTATTGTCTAGCAATGGTGTGTCGGGACTATGATTATTTCTGCAGAATAAAGTGAAGACCTAGACTCTGGTAATGATGAGTTTGACTTAGGAAATATAAAGCCGACTGAAGTTAATTACTTTGTTACTGGCAGAAGCGCGTGGGGACTTTACCTTCGCTTGTGGGAATAATTGGCTTAGGTTTTGGATGCCCGTTGGCTTATGTAACGACGGACAATAATATTTAATATGCCCTTACTCTTTAAACAAAAAATCATGCAACCTTCATTTTTCTGTCTCTTTATTCTCAGACTCCAGTAAAACCAGGCAAAACCGCCAAATATGACCCTTCTTTTTACATTAAAACCAATTACCTCCTTCTTGCTCACTTCCTTATGTTCGTCAGTTTCCCCTTTACCTATTATCTGATCTTTATCTGCTTCATTTTCATATATTTCCCTTCCTTTTCCACCCTCTCAATGATAAAAACTACATCCTTATGTTTCTTACCCTGAAAGCAATGCTCAGTACTATGATAGATTTTCCCACAGACTCAAAACTTATTTTCCGCCTGATGGACGTCACCCAAGGTAACATCCACTTCGATACTAACTCCAAAAGCTCACCCAAAGTACTAGGCTTCTTTGAAAAAAACAAAAATCTACTATATTGAGGATATAAATTATGAAACATAACTTCTGCCAAGTAATTTTTATCACAAGGGCTACCCAATATCTTCACGAGCAGCATCGTATATATCACAAAGTCATTCATAGTTTCCTCATTTTTCTGATGTCTATCAAGAATTTTTATATGAGTGTGCGCAATAGTTACTTCAGACCCGACTAGCATTTATAATGTTTTATTTAAATGAGTCAGTTCCCAATTATCTTCGGTGGCCTCCCACTAGATCCATTGCAATACCTCGGGAACCCGAAATAACAAAGTAGCATACAATTATATTCTATCACAAACATTAAGCCTNAGATCCATTGCAATACCTCGGGAACCCGAAATAACAAAGTAGCATACAATTATATTCTATCACAAACATTAAGCCTAAATATATTTCCTAATTTAAAAATAAAATGTATGACTGCCTGTATACAACGTGCTTTCAGAGATGGCAATCTATTCTGAAGATCNTTCCTAATTTAAAAATAAAATGTATGACTGCCTGTATACAACGTGCTTTCAGAGATGGCAATCTATTCTGAAGATCACTTGGGAAATAACGCTATAGTTGTAACAATGAAGCTGGTCACCCATGTGTGGTGTAGATGCTCCTCCTGAGGCCTCTGAGTCATCAGCCAGTACCAATATACTTGCGAGCTTCCGCAAAACATCAATGCCGCTTGTGTCTCCATACTCCACTTCCGCATCTTTCAGCATACCTTGCCAACTCTCCTTTCTCAACTTGTGCACCCAGGCTCTCCTCACACCTCTTGCCGTAATCTATATATACCATAAAACTAAACGTCTCTCCGTTTGTCTGTTAGTGCGCTAATCACTGGATAACCACTTAACCGGATAAATTTTTCTTTTTAATTCATAGTTATTTTCCTTGGATAGGTGTTAGTATATATTGGGTTACGTAAAGTAACATAAGGAATAAGCAGTGACAAAAATAGTGAATCAGGTAGGANTAGGTGTTAGTATATATTGGGTTACGTAAAGTAACATAAGGAATAAGCAGTGACAAAAATAGTGAATCAGGTAGGAAAAAAGTTTGCCGCCAGCGCGCTCTCTTGCAATACGCTGTCTAAACCGTTAAAGATGGAACAATATCACGNAGTTTGCCGCCAGCGCGCTCTCTTGCAATACGCTGTCTAAACCGTTAAAGATGGAACAATATCACGTAGTAAAGATTTGTGTAGTAGAATAAAAATACGTAACAAAAACTTCACGGTAGCATAAATCTGTCTATAACAGAGAAATACAAAAAAAAAATTCTGCAGTCCACGCGAGCGGAGCCGCGGGCACAATACAGCTAGTAGCAAATATACGAAACACAAAATACTTTAACTGCACACCCTACACACTTCACACTCATCCCAATCTGGCAACAGCCAATAAACAATCGAACAGCACAGTTCCGCAGAAAATTGTGACGGGTTCTCAATACCGCCACACTGTCTGCACTGGAGCTGGCGTAGTTTGTCCATTGGCTGCTGCATAGATGTGAAGCCACGTCCTTTCTGACTGAACTACACGCGACTGGGGCTCACAATTGTGAAGTGTTCCTTTATTGGTGTGTCAGATGATGTATGGTCCAATGAAAAATGCATTGCAAAGGTACATGTTTTTAAAGTTTAACGTTTCTCCAAATAATAACGTGAATTTTTCATGTAGTTTGGTGATTCATGAAGAATAATATTATCCATCATTTTAAAACCAGTTGTTGTACATAGTTAGGTCCACGATGTCTGGTAGTTCATTGTTAATATATTTGGTGGGTTTTACAGCTCAAATCTGATTTTCGATGTTAACAATAGCTGAACATGTGTTCTGACTGCATAATGTCGTGCGTACCAGACATAATTGTGATTTGGAGGCTGAAAGGTTTGTCATAAGGTACGTAACACTGGGACGAACTGTATCATCGCTGATTCCATCAATCTGGACCTACAGACAAAACAGTTCACGCGTCAATGATCAAAGCGAAACATACTAGGACGATCGCATTGGAACCTGGACAAGAAGGGCCAGCCACCTCCGACGAGAGAATTGATGGTATCAGGCTGTTAATTTCATGGAGTCCAAAATCGGTATTGCATTAGTTATGAATATGGACAAATTAAGCATTGACGTGTAAACACCTTTCAATTATAGCAAGCTGTTCTAGTATGCGGTCACACCGATGAGGTCCATACACTTATGCGATGATTTGGTTCTAAAATACTTTAAATCGGACACAGTAGGTATTTACTGATTACTAGTAAAAATAAGTAGTAAATAAGTTACTGTTAGTGAATTAGCAAATAAACCCGGACAATTTAGAAATGTTAATTCTGGTGTGAAAAAAAACAACAATTATTTTGTTTCAAAAATTCTAACACTACATATAAAAATTTATTTGTAAATGTTGTTTGGATTGAAACTCTGTCTGAAATATATAACATACTTCGATCTTGATAGCCATCCGTTTTACCAAATCCCCTACTTTGCAGAATGCTATCGTGTTTTGTGTAGTATAAAGAATCAAATAATGGCAAACAGAAATATGTTTCGTGATGTTAAAATGCTTTACGCTCTCGACATAAATACATATATACACATACTTACAGAGCCTACTGCATGCCCACATGGGGTTTGAGGAGGAAGACATCCACGGGATAAAAATTTTGAGCAAAAAAATACACCAGAAACAGATAATTTCGATTAATTTGAAAATGTGTTTGCATAATTTTAATATGAGAAAACGCAAATATTAAATGTATCCTAGTATTACATGTTTAGAGTACTCAGTATCTGAACATAAAAAATGACATTAACTTAGGACATTCATTTCTTAGGGTGTAAAATGTAGCCGTCTAATTATCTCTTTTGAGCTTACTTTCGGAAGGAAGGATAGGATTATGAGATAATTTTTCTGACTATGTGTCAGAACTTCTGACTTTTGACTCCGTGAACAGAATTTTATCAAACTCAGTTAATGTTTATTAAGGACATTCAACTTATATATATATATATATGCTTATTTTAAAATGGCGTCCTTCTTAAAATTTAGTGCGCAAGTAATATCTCTGAAACATTTCAAACGATTTAAATGAAATTTGATACGTTGACAGTGTAAGCATTGAATTTAGAGAGGTATATTGTTAATAGTTTGCATTTTGATAGATAGCACCCCCTGATAATATTAAGCTTAAACTTCATGTCTCGGAAAATATTCAACCCATTTCTACTAACTTTCGCATGTAAGTGATACGAATAACGACGTATAAAAAAATGCGATTATAAAGAATAATGTACTTACTTTTAAAATGGTGGCCATAATATTTGTTCTGGGGTTTACTGTATTTACCATATCGTTTAACAAATTTCTTCATAATTTAGTATGATGAAAGTATATATTACACACAACAATTATGCATCTAGCACGAGACATCATTTAAGAATATGTACGGTCCTCTATATATATATATGTGTGGTCATATATACTCATACGGTTAGTATGCTACGCTTTGTTAGTATGAATATTATACGGAAAATTTAACATTTTCCAGTAACTGTAACTAAGAACGAACGCGTAACTGAAGAAAGACAGAAAAATGGTTCGCTTTTACCGTCAAACATACGGTGTATAAAAACTGGGCCTTCTTGTTGATGTTTAACGTGTGTGATAATGACTCTTTTAAAACATCCAAATAAACTTGGATGGTTTGAAAACATATATTTGTTTTCGAAAATGTTGCAACGGGATAATTAAAAGCGATTAGCAAGTATTCTCTCTTCAATAGAAGGAATGAAATATTTCCCGTTCACTAACAAAGATGAAATAATTCCGCCGAGTGAAGCATTACCGAATTCGGTGTTTATTTTTTGACGATTTATGGAGCGAACCGCAAGGGAAAATACGAAAGTATTTCAGTTTTGCCAGACATTCTAACGCAGACTGCTTTTATATATCGCAACGTTATGCTACAATTCCCAAACATAATTTACGCGATAATGCAAACATGTTAATAGTTTTCCAGTTGGATACTTTAAATATACACCATTTTTACAATGAACACGTTATTGGTGACAGGTCGTTTACAAAATTTAAAGAATTATGTTTCTATTTTTGGAGAGATAAATATGGTCTCATTGTAATTATCCTTGGGCTTCCGATATTCAAAATTTGTTGAAAGTTAGACGTTAGCTGTATTGAAAACACAAACTGCGCATATACAAGAAAAACTGCGAAGTTATCTGAATGGATTGATGATGTTTACAAGAATACGACTTTTATATCGAAGATTATAGTGAACACGTTAGATGCTATGCAAAATAAAGAGACTAGGATACACACGAACATTTATATAGATAGACGAGAGAGTTTAACGAAATGGTTAAAGGATTATTAAATAACAGTTTACAGATATATTGGAAGACTTTAACACGTTTATAAGTGATGAAAATAGTAAAAAAAACAACAATTTTAGTTACTAACATAGAGTTACCAACGGGATGTGAGGATGTGAATACTCAATTAATCGTGGTTATTGGTGACTTCCAAACACGGATTACAAGTAAAATATATGGTGCCTTAAATAAAGTCGCTAGATTGGAAAAGAGACAACGAGTAGTCGAAGTAATGATCCAGCTAGAAAACCAATGCGTTGATTATGGTTATGTTGCCTATAAATAAGCGGTCTGTACGTGAAAGATCAATACAAAATCTGTTAGTCTACTTCGGAATTACGTAATGTTATAACGGCGGTGAAGGGGAAGTATTTTCTAGCAAAACGCGCTAGAATGTAACGGCATGTTTCAAATGAAGACATATTTAAACCATTTACATCCAGGTTGGATACAATATATGCAGCGATTAGTAAGTCATGTGAGATTCCGCTGGAAAATAAGGCGGAGAATCCTGCGAAGAAGAAACAACTAATTAGTTAATTTCTAAGTTGACTCGTAGATATAAAGCGTTAAAAAGTACTTCACCTACTCGCCATACGACATATGGTGTATATACGATATATAGTGTATATAGTCACAGAAATGTTTTGTTCTTAGGGGATTCGGTAATTAAATTTCTACTATGAGATAAAATACAAATAGGTGATTATCTGACGGACGCCAACCAACGTCTATTTGAATTCTTATCTTAACAGATGCCGAATGGGTATTCGGAAGCTGATTAGGAAAAGTATCAACGACGTATTATACTCACAAATGCTAATTTTTGCAATACTGATTCAACTTTACCCAAAATTTAGGGATATCGCAGAAAGTGATTTTTTTTTAAATTTGAATTTGCCCTATTTAAGAGCGCTTGGAACCATTTTGGTTGAGTTTTGTTGCTGGCCAATATTCCTTCATGAGTTGTGACTGTCTTTGTTTTCTTTCTTCCGTGAAGGTGTAGTTGTTTTTCCTTCTGATTTTGGGTTCAAATTTTGCAGTGTCGACCAATCTTCTGAAGGTTTCACGGTCTCTCGTGTTTTCTTCTGTAATTGAAAGTGATTTTAGGTCGTTTCTGACTTCTTGTAGCCAATTGGTGGGTGTTTTTAGACTGTTGTTGTGATCGAAAATCTTTTTGGTTAGTCTGTAATTGTCCATTCGTTGTAGGTGGCCATAGAATTTTAGCCGTTTTTTTCTAATGTTCTCTGTAATTGGTTCTACTTTGGTATAAAGTTCGTTGTTGCTTTTGCATCTGTATGTTCCGTCTTCTGTTCTTCTTGGGCCTAGAATTTTCCTGAGGATCCGTCTCTCTTTTTTCTCGAGTTCTTCTCGTTGTCCTACCTTTTTTAATGTCAAGGTTTCTGCACCGTATGTTGCTTGTGGCCTAATTACTGTTTGATAGTGTCTGATTTTGGCTTGCCATGAGATCGTCTTCTTGTTATAGCGATCTTGAGTGGTTCTGTACGCGTTCTCCATTTTTTGTGTTCGGTTTGTGATGGCAACATTGTCTAGACCGTTGGTCTGTATCCATTCGCCTAGGTACTTGAATTTATTGACCCGTTTGATTTTGCCGAATTCTGTGATGATGTGTTTTCCTGTTGGTCTGTGTTCCATATATTCTGTTTTCTTGTAGGAGATTTGGAGACCGGTTTTTGTGGCAATTTTGTGGAGTGTTTCAATTGCGACTTTGGCGTCGGTTGTGTTTTCTGATAGGATGGCAATGTCGTCTGCGAAAGCGAGGCATCTGACCTCAAATTTCTTCTGGCCTCTCCCAAAGGTCAGACCCTGGATTCCGAGTTGTTTCAGTTCTTTCTCCCACTATTTTACGATTTTGTCCAGGACTAGGTTGAATAGGATCGGGGAGAGTCCGTCGCCTTGTCTGACACCTGTTTTGATTTTAAATTCTTTCGACAACTCGCCCAGAAATTTAACTCTGGACGTTGTGTCGGTTAACGTCTGATTTATATAAAGTATAGGTAGGTGATAGACTTTCACATGTGTATTGGGACAATCCTAACGGATTAGTGGATAGATTGAGACTGCTTATTGCTTCTAAACACTTTGGTAATAATTCAGACACAAATGAAATATTATCGATTACTGAAGAATTAACTGAAGGCGGATTCATTTGTTAAAGTAAAGACGAAATTTAGTAAACTCGGTACGAAGTTGCATGTGCCGGCAAGAGTTAATTTTCCCAGAAGAAAGGTTATTACGTTGGGAACGAATGGTCATCTGCAAGCTGATTTGTGTGATATGTCATAACTCTTGAAACATAATGGTGGTTTTAAGTATATTTTGACTGTGATAGATGTGCATTCCAAATTCGCTTGGGGAATGCCAGCAAAGAATAAAACTGGTCTACAAGTTAGCACTGCAATAGAGTTGGTATTAAGAGGAGAGGGTTTCAAATAATATTCATACCTATAAAGGAACGGAATATTTTAATGTTAATTTCAAGAATTTAATTTTGCGGTAAGGAATTTATCATTACGTGACGTATTTTGAAAAGATGGCTTTGATAGCCGAGCATTTTAACAGAACTGTAAAGCAGCTAGCTACTCTATAAATATTTCACGTCGACTGGAACTCACACTTGGGTAAATATTCTGCCTGAAATAATGACGTTTTAAGAATTAAGGCATTACAGAACAATCGAAACAGCACCTATTTAAGTGAAAAACAACAGTTTGTTGCAATCTGTATATAACTAAACCTCAAGGATTATGATGAGCGGAAATGGCAATTTAAAGTTGGCTATTATGTTCTTGTGTCGAAACTAAAAGGTGTATTAGAGAAAAAATATGAGGTTAATTGGTCTAATGAAATATAATGTTATTTCTGTGAAACACTTGTATCCTCGAATATAAACCCTGTAATCGTAATTTGGTGAACCAGTCACAGGCGTTTTTTATGCTTATGAATTACACAAAGTTTGTTCGCCACATTTAATTGAAAAAAATACTAAACGGGAAAAAATAGATCATTGGTTAGATGGAAAGGGTTCACGAAAGCTCATGATTCGTGGGTAAGTAACCGAAGTTGCAGTGTTTAAAATACATTGCCGTATGGGCTTAAACGGAGTCACCTTTCAACACAGGTATAGCTTTAAAAAGTTATGTAAGGGATAAACCACTGTTTCTGCCACTGTCTTTTGTATTCGTCCGTGGTGATTGTTCACATTTTATCTATGTCTGCAAGTGAGTTGATGGAGGCGTTTGAGGTTTTACCAACTCTCAGTTTGAACATCGAATTAGATGATTCAGATTTTGATGCATTGAACGGCGTGGCATCGCCTTTGGTGGAGGAGGAACCGCTGGATCTGAGTCGAGGGCGGGATGTGGAGTCGTGTCGCCGTATTTGTTTGTTTGCATCGGAGTGGCTTATAGACTTATCGGCGCGGGCTCCCGTCCCGGGTTCTACGGGTGTTAAGCCATCTGTATGCAACCCAGCTGTTCGCTATCCAGAGATTGCTGCTAACCATGTTTCCGCCTCTGGTCCAACTCCTGTGCACCATCAGCACTGAGGTGTCAGCAGTGAGGAGTGAGCACTGACGTGTCGGCAGTGAGGAGTCAGCAGTGAGGAGTCAGCAGTGAGGAGTCAGTACAGAGGAGTCAGTACAGAGGAGTCAGCAGTGAGGAGTCAGCAGTGAAAAATTGGCACTGTGCAGTACTACAGATATTTNTGTCGTCGTATTTGTTTGTTTGCATCGGAGTGGCTTATAGACTTATCGGCGCGGGCTCCCGTCCCGGGTTCTACGTGTCTTAAGCCATCTGTATGCTACCCAGCTGTTCGCTATCCAGAGATTGCTGCTAACCATGTTTCCGCCTCTGGTCCAACTCCTGTGCACCATCAGCACTGAGGTGTCAGCAGTGAGGAGTGAGCACTGACGTGTCGGCAGTGAGGATTCAGCAGTGAGGAGTCAGTACAGAGGAGTCAGCAGTGAGGAGTCAGCAGTGAAAAATTGGCACTGTGCAGTACTACAGATATTTGACTTCACATACGCTTGAATATGATGCAAACCACTGAGAATGTGAAATCGAGTATATCGTTTATGACTGCATGCGTGAACATGTTGCTGAATATAATGGCTATTTGCAGTTGGGGCAGAAGAAACATGGATTCAAAACCCAGTACTCTGACCCAGAGGTATCTTGCAGCCTACTGAACTCAGAAGAGCACACATGCAGGCATGTATCATGAACCTTCTACGAATAAGAAGAAAGTCGTGCAGTCTAGCTGATTATTTTCTGAAGACCCCAGAGACATGGTTGATAGACTGCGGATGTTGGCTCCATTACAAAGAATAGGATATCTTTCTGTCAGTGAAGAGATGAATTCGATTATTGATGAACTTGGAGCTAGAGGCTTTACTGAATGAAATACCATGTATGTGTGTGTGATTTTTTTAAATTTAACAGCAAGTGCGATGACCTGACGGGGTGTAGCCTCGAACAAGTGAGTGCGTTTGAAGTCAAGCTATATATTATTAGGGCAGCGAGGCCATTTTATGTGTAGGAAGCATATGAAAAAAAAAATGTTAGTACTATAGTGAATGCTCTGTATTAAATGGAAAACATTGGTTAAACAAAGATTTGGTGGTAAGATTCAAATCAAAATACTAATATTTTTTACTATCATCTGTATGCAAAGGTCAATTAGGCTGCACAGTGGTTGAATTGGAATACTTCAAAGGAGGCAAAAGTTTTATGTGTGTGCTGTTACTTTCTTTTGTTTATAAAATGCTTTTTATTAAAAAATTATGAGTGTTGCTGTAAATACATATTATATGTATTGGCGAAATAAAAACCAGTAGCAGCAGCCATAAACCGAAAAAAAGTTATTAATTTTCAAAAATAAATTGACTCATATCGTCTTCTCGTATGGTCCGCTATTACGGCCTATGCTTGGACATTTTCTGTAAATTAAACTATATATATATATATATATATATATATACACGTTTGTGTTTTGTGTGTGTGTGTAATTGTCTGGTTGTAAATAAAAATTATATATCTTAAACAGCATTTGCTTTTAATTACAAAAAAATTTCCCTACATATGCAACAAAAATTATTTCAGAAATAATTACCAAGATATCGAAATCAATTTTATATACCTGCAAAGTGAATCATTAATATATTTTCAAAGTGAATAATAAATATAATAAAAGTTAAGATTATCAAGTGTTTGGTAGAAAACAGCATATCTACCTGTTACTAATAAATGTGAAACTTCACAAATGAAAAACAAATGAATGCAGCAAACAAACAAATTATGGTATACTGTAAAATTAATTTACTAAGTGGTTTGTCTGTACGAGGTGACATAGCCCTGGCATACCTAGTTCTTATAGCAAATGCTCTCTATTAAATATAAATCCTTGGTTGGGCACAGGTGTGGAGACAAAATGCAAATTAAAATATCGTTTATTTTTATCGGATGTATGCAGAGTTCAGTTCTCCGGCAGGAGAGTTGAATTGGAACACTTTAAAGAATTCTACAAANATTTTTATCGGATGTATGCAGAGTTCAGTTCTCCGGCAGGAGAGTTGAATTGGAACACTTTAAAGAATTCTACAAATTCCATCTATCTCCTCTAGGTATTAATTTGACATATATGTATGTTGCATACATTACTGATATTACAATAAATTCAATTGCAGTACTTTGAACTGCGAAACGTGTATGGCAAATATCGTTAAGTTATTTTGTAACGAAAATTATTTCAGCTAAGGATGTGAACTGGGTATTTTTGATAATTTATTTTTATGCGTTCATTTGAAGCGTTTGTTGACCATTAAAATATATGCAGTTATAATAATGGCACAAAACTCTCATGCAATCGGATTCGATGCGTAGGTAATGGAAAGCAGGGCTCACTGAAAACCAATGCAAATGCAACGATCCTTTTACAGCGAACTCTAGCTTTACACGCAATAAATATGGTGTCACTGACTAGCAACATGTCGGAATTCCGTTCGCCATTCCCGCCTGGTAACTTACTCGCCAAGCGACAGCCCAGCCAGTAGGGAATCATTTGCAGCACACGGTAGCTTATCAGACATATGGAGCTTTGCGAAGCCAATCTATGTGCACTCTTCCACTCTGGGATAATAGCTTCGTGCTATTGACAAAGAAATGTGATTTGATCGTGCTAGGAGTAAAAAATAAAGCACGGGCTGTGACCTCGTTACCATCATCCAGTAGTTTGATCTATGCTGGGGAGATCTGATGTGTTCTGCTAATGCTGCTTGATAATCTGTGAGTAAATTATGACTATTTGAATTAACCATCTCTATATTAGTATAACCGCATTAGGCATATGACGAGGAGATGTGCCACACATATTACCCCCCCTCTCACAACGATAACTTATTCGCCTCAGTACAGAGTATTAATTTGCAAACCATTTATGATCATAAACACACTATGTCTGTGACTTTCGGAGGGTGTGGGACGGCAGGCACTTCGTAATATAGTGTGAAGGAGGATCAATCCGCAACTGGATAATCGTTTATTTAAACTAATTGTAAAGCGTACACAAAAATTTCCGTGGTTGGACAAGAGTTTTTCCTATGATAAGCTAACTGTGTATTATTTATATAAATTAAAGTTATCGTGTTTTTATTAATAACGCGTTAATATTTATATTAGATAAAATCATGAATGTCCTGTCCGCTTCTTCAATGTGCGAATTCAGTAATGTAATGAGATCAACAAGTATGTCTTTACTGTATAAAATTTCTGCTTGCCTGTTANAAGTATGTCTTTACTGTATAAAATTTCTGCTTGCCTGTTAAGCACTGTATCTATATACATGAATATTTTCGGAATTTTTTTTAACAAGTAAGGAAAAGAATTGTTAAAATGTTTTACGCGGTATAGGTGTGTTGTAGTGAATTTTTTTAACTGCGGTACAAAGTTACCTAATTATAGCAAAATATGAACACAATATAAATGCATGGTAAAGAATATATAATTCAATACGTTGTCTAACGTGCTTTGTGATGACATATTCGAATCAGTTCTGAAAACGTATGCCACTTCTTTAATGCTTTGAAAATGGCTGCCAAATATGATTAAAAAAGACGTACGTATAGTGAAATATAGCAGTCTGTTTTAGGTCATGCATGTTCGCTGTGCCTAGCGTGAATTTGATGGTTCCCTCTCAGTAAGCTCCTAAATGATGGGTGAACTATGCTTATAAAAGGGCTAAAAGCATAATTTATCATATAACATTGGTTAGGCGTGGCATTGATTTAATACGATATAAGTTATACAATTTTCTAACTCCAACGGTTGCTGAAAGACGACCAACTATGCCAAGTTGGTGGGCCTTATACATGCACATACTATTCTTGAAACATTATTTAAGGCAAGGCAAGAAATTTCTTGTATTTTCGAATCAAATAGATTGCATATACTGCTCATCATTACTTTTATTCAATAATAGAACACTGATGGGTTTAGAAAATTCAATGTCGTGCAGAACATGGTCAAGTTACGAGTATTCTTGTTGCCACATTATATCTAGTGAAGCTGCCTTATGTCGCTGGATGGTAGACAAGAAAGCCACTGGCTCTTGTCACGCCTGTGACAATCAAATGGTCCTCACTCTTGGCGGTCTGTTGAGATCATCCAGAACTCCTCAGCAGTGTACGGGTTCCTTCATGTGCCCATTGTTCGTAACAAAATCCGACTGTGAAATTTANCATCCAGAACTCCTCAGCAGTGTACGGGTTCCTTCATGTGCCCATTGTTCGTAACAAAATCCGACTGTGAAATTTAAATTTTAACATCTTAAATTATGTCATGCCATTCACCCTATCTCGCACTGCCCTATTCTCTAGCTTGTCATAAATTTTAGGCACGCAATCGCATATTCCGACTTCATATTCGTAACCCCCTTTAATATAAGTGTTTGTGCATACGTCACGCGATATATTTGCATTATGTACTTACATTTCCACGTTTTAAATAAAATAAATAAAATTAAATGTATAATTATTAATTATAAAATTACCGTAGTCAGTGGTTATGACGTTTTATTCGTAGTTACCTTAAAAAAGCGTATGTACCTATATCGTACGAAATACGTGCGTTTTAAAGTTTTTAAAACATTGAATTAAATAAAATACATAATTTTTATTAAAAATAATATGTAATCAGTTGTTGTGAAGTCACATTCATTTTTTACCTTAAAAATAGGCGTCTGTAAGCATATTATACTATACAGTTGCGTTTCCAAAATTTTAAAACAATAACATAAATCAATGTATATGACATATATAACTTTTATTTGTAAATACGTACATAAAAGTCGGTTGTGACGTTATGTTGGAATTAGTCTTATTGATTCAAGTATGGAAATGTAGTACTTCAAATTACTATTTTGAAAAAAATTTCATGCATATCTGTGTCTCTAAAATCGAATACGGAAATTGTATCACTGAAGCATCAGGCGTAAGGAAGAGTATTAATGATTTCTTACGCCGTATTCGAATTATTCTCAAAGAAATGTGCGGTTGTATGCTGCATGTAATATATCAAGTCAGAATGTATTATGTGAAACAAAAATATTAACTTGATCGATACGTGTATGAAGTAATTCATTAACTATATGGGCGTTCATGTGCTTAGCCCTATACATAAGAATATTTTGAAAAAAATGTAAATAATTACAATTGTTATCAAAATAAAATGAACCACTCTTGTACACTGTACAGCTGAATAATAACTTTATTCATAGGATTTTGGTTTTTAAGTCAGTGTACATAATGTCAAGCTTCTTCATTTACTAATTTTTGGAAAACCATGGACCCTAAGTCAAGAATGTTTCAAAAATGTTTGAAATTTGATTTTTCACCCTCATATGTGGGGCTTTCTTGAAATTTTTCCCTTTTATTCTAAATATAAAACAAGCCAGACTGTGATCAATTATGCATGGGTCTATAAATACATATATTTGTNTTTCCCTTTTATTCTAAATATAAAACAAGCCAGACTGTGATCAATTATGCATGGGTCTATAAATACATATATTTGTTAAATTATGATTATTATATCGGTGTGTATGTGTGTGTGCGCGCGTAAGTTTGACCGAGATGCATGTTGCCCGAATCCAAACAGTTTTGCAATTACAAAAACGTTCAGGACTACCATTTTCATTTTAAGCATTTACAATGCAATGTTTAGTGCCCTCAGATACATTTGTCAATATGTTTGTTAATATACCTATGGATTATAAGGAATGTAAATGAAGTGAACATTTTAAAATCATGTCGAAATAATTTTTGATGGCTTTGATCTAGGTCATGGGTGAAACCTTTAATATGAATTATGTGCTATAACTTCGAGGGTTAGAAAATTGTGGCAATTTATGCTCATAAAAAAGGCTTAAGTCATAATTCAATTTTTATTTCGGATAGATTTGCACTGGTCCAATACATTCCAATTTCCATGTGCCTAACACCGGCAGTCGTTGAATGATGTCCAACTGCGCCTCTAAGTTCGTAGCTGTCTGATATACGCATAATGCACTTAATACACTTTAAGGCAACCACTGTCCTGTAGTCGTTAATCGGGTTCTTTGCGTAATTAATTTAAATAACCTATGATCAATTGATATGCCTACTATAGTCAATGTGCTATCGGATACATGCAAATAACCAAATTTTATGCCATCACATTTGCAGTCGACTCGAAAACACGAACCCGATAATATATAATACTTGGCACATTTACTAAAACTATTCTATGCTTTTTTATTCCAGAATGGTGCTGATCATTGCCTCTTAAACATATGATCTGATACATAATCTAATTTTCTTTAAAAATATGAATCCTTAGATATCCTGTTTAATATACTAATTTTAAAGTAGAATAAAATGTATTTAAATAAATGCATTGCTTTTATTAATAAAATTATGCTTTGCATAATGATACTAATACTAATAGTAACAAACTACAAATCTATCTTGGAAATATAAATCCATAGACACGTCGCTCAACATAGTATTTTCTGTAAGTTTTAAAAGTGAAATAAATTATATTACATNTGCTGATCATTGCCTCTTAAACATATGATCTGATACATAATCTAATTTTCTTTAAAAATATGAATCCTTAGATATTCTGTTTAATATACTAATTTTAAAGTAGAATAAAATGTATTTAAATAAATTCATTGCTTTTATTAATAAAATGATGCTTTGCATAATGATACTAATACTAATAGTAACAAACTACAAATCTATCTTGTAAATATAAATCCATAGACACGTCGCTCAACATAGTATTTTCTGTAAGTTTTAAAAGTGAAATAAATTATATTACATNAAATATAAATCCATAGACACGTCGCTCAACATAGTATTTTCTGTAAGTTTTAAAAGTGAAATAAATTATATTACATTAATAAATGCCTTTATATTTTGCTTTGCAGAATCGATGTTTGGTACGTCATAATCGAATTAATCTTGAAAATACGAATCTACAGTCAGTTCGCTCGATACACATTTGTCTGTAACCAATATGGCACACTCCTAGTGGACAGTAAGAAAAATGATATACAAAATGGCTGTTGACACTAGCGCCGCCTAGCAGACATTAGAATAAACCAAGGTAGCAGCCTACAGTAGACGACGTAGATGATGGTGGATACTGGTCTCACACACTGGTGACAAAGATTATGACAGAATGAGGCATGAGAGAGAACAGTCTAGAGCGGAAAGGAGGAATGATAAAGCATGATGAAACGTGATTAGTAGGTCTAACGATTGTTCAAGAAGTACCTAGGCAAAATGACAGAGCATGAACTGAATGATTCTAGAAAAAAATGGCCGATGTTGACATGTAATGACAAAGCTTGAGGTGAAACGAAAGTGACACCATACAAGATGGACGTGGTGATGTCATCCAAAATGATGGATAAAGGTCAAGGTCAAGGTCACCTTACGTCATCCAAGATGGTGGCATGAGCCTCACACTGAACACTGTGCTACAAGCGGCTATTACCTACTACTAAGGTGCATGTTTTGTCTACAAAATGGAACGCTTTACGTGGCCGGAACTGACATATGCTACTAGTCTACAGTGTGGCAGAGGGAAATGGACGAAAAGCGCAAAGAATGTACAGGGATCAAATTCCGCACAGATAGCAGCCACCCCACACCACATTGGCGTCTGTGGAGCGACGTTTGAGACAAAGTGGAAGTTTCGAGGTGACACGACCGAATGCAGGCCGTAGACGGACAGCAATGACATCCAGGATTGAAAATGAAGTTGAGAATAACCCACATGTGTGTGCGGGTACAATTGCAAGAGTCAGCAAAGTGCTTCATGAGCAATTACCGCATACGTTCCATGTTCAACGTGTCCATGCCCTGGGTCCCGCGGATTATCCTCGACGCGTGGAGTTTGAAGCATGATTTCTGGAACAACGCAGAACACACCCTGACTTTGACTGATTTCCCGTCACAAACACGAGTGGCCATGTGGTCCCAGCACGGCGGCGCCCCAGCTGATAGTTCGCGACGTGCGAGCAAACACCTGAATCGCGTATTCCCTGGACGATGGATAGGCCGTTGGGATATTGTTCCCTGGCCTTCGCGATCCCCTTATATGAATCATTCGACTATTTCTTCTGTAGTTACACGTACAGACAGGTGTACGAAACAGCGGTGGAATCCGAAGAGGACCTCGTCGCCCGCATCGTTGCAGCTGCCGGGATTACTCGGGACAATGAGGGTGTTTTCAAACGTGCCCGACAATCGTTGGTGCGGCGATGTGAAGTGTGCGTCGAATATAGGGGCCGTACCATCGAGCTTTTCCTATAAAAGTGTTTGTGATACATGTTTCTACAATAAAACCTATGGAATGTCACAGGTTTTGTTGTCAAATGCAATGTGCTACCTGATGACACTTAAATGTGATGCGATGTAACGGCATTGCTCTTCTACGCTGCTGCGCTAAATGTTTCAACTTCCAAAAGCCCGCACAGTACACAGCAGCAGCGATACAGTTCTAGGTGCGTAGGCAACAACAATATTTTTACGTCCTGCATGGAATCATATACCGACCGTTACCACAAACGAACAGTTGTGTATTCGTATTGATGTATGGTACGCTTTGTTTACAGTAGGTGTTATCATTGTCCGCCACTATCGGCTGTGCTGTGGCAATTCACGNCTGTGTTTTCGTATTGATGTATGGTACGCTTTGTTTACAGTAGGTGTTGTCATTGTCCGCCACCATCGGCTGTGCTGTGGCCATTCACGCATGTACGTAGTATTGCCTCCACATTAGGCGCTGTATTGCTGCAGCGGAATCTTTGTATGTGTTTCTAACGGAAACGATTGGTCTAAGGGCAATTTTTACAAGGGGACCATGTTTGTTTGGTAGGTAATACTGCTCCACAAACCAGCATCAAACTTTCATTATTCTTCACGGTAACAAAGTTGTTGGCAATAAGATCGTGTCCACCCTCGTTATTTTCATAACGGGGAGTGTTTTTAATGTCAATTTGCTCTTAGGTTGAAGATCCCGATAACTTTATACAATGTTGATAAAATTGTACTTATATTTATCCTTGTTTCCGATATGTCGCCAAAATACATTCCAAAATTTACATTTTCGTGGACTTTGTTTGGGATTTAATATTTCGTTTAAGTACTGCCTATATATTTGCCACTTTAAAAACTTATATAGTGGGTAGGTGTTGACGTCTTGTTCACAGCAATGCCATTATTGATGAAACCAGAAACACATGCAACAGTAGCGATACTATTATATAATATTCATGTTCTTTACCCGGGAGTCGAACCGAATGATTACATAAATATTCATCGCCATTAAGACCTTAAATAAATGTCTTTATTACCCTACGTGCACAAAAGCATGGAAACATTTTTTCTTTGATAGTCTGTTTTGAGCATGTGCAGAGGTAACTCTGCAGATCGGTTGCAACTTCTTACGTTGTTCTGACGTAATTTACTTTGATTGACAGTTCCTCGCAAAATAGTTTTGAGATGCCAAATGCCTAGCAATATACGTCTTCTTTATGGAAACGATACTTCCAGGAAGCGATTCACAACTTTGATTTTAAAAAGTTATCCTTTTTTTTTTCCTTATTCACAGTCTTGTGTGGAAATGTTTTGCACGACTTAGCATGACAATGATATCCCAAATGTTCTTAGAATGTTACAACTTCGTTTCTTTTGTTTCCCTAATGTAAAATCTGAGAATAATAAAGTTATTATATAACGAACGCAAGCGACCCAATAATATGTGGTTCTAGTATAAGTATACGCTGTTCACATTTACTTAAGCACTTATGAAATTGAACTTTTGAAAAACGTCAGTGCCCATTCTTGCATATATTTTAACGGGTTCAATGACTGACATGCGCCCAGTTAAGTTGGCAACAACGGCAGGAAAGTAGGTTTTATATTTTTCAAATGCTATGCTCAAACTTTTATTTCTGTCAGTTTAACAGATGGATGTCTGTTTTTCTTCTAGAAAATGTAATATATATATATAAATATAGCTTATAGTTTTGACTATTTAAAAAAACAGTAATCGGTAAATAACAAATTTAAAATGACGCAATTTATAAATTTGGCACCCACAAAAACAAGAAGCTACATTAGTGAGACAACTACAAATACACACGTGCCTTACCCGGGACTTGAACACAGAAAACCTCGTACAATAAGCTAGCGTACAATGCACTGCATTATGGAGGTCGGATTTGGAGCATCAACTTCGGATTTCATTAGTACAGTGTTTCGAAATATAGAGATTACCAACCTATAATATTCAGATGGCCATCATTTTGAAAATAAGTGACTGAGCCACTTAAAACTTGTAGGAGTATGTGGCCTACCGTAGCGCTACTTGTGTAAAGAATTTAGTAGAAATCGTTTGTTGAGTCCCTGAAATATGTCATATAAACTTCGTTTTTTCATCTGATGCTATCGTGGCAAATTGCTAAAAAAAAAAAAAAAAAAAAAAAANAAAAAAAAAGGCTCTATAAATGATGCTTGTAATGTATGATGCCTACATACAAATTTGGGTGAATTTGGTAAAATTGTTTAATATATGTGGCAAACTTACCAAAATATTTTATGATGTCGAATTCTGTAGCATGTGTGATGTGCACCACTTAGTACAAATTAGTTTGAATGTTCCAGTGTAACATTTTGTAGAAATCGGTTGATTGTTCCTCGATATATGGCATAAAACTCCATAATTTTCATATGGCGATCTTCATAAATGGAGGAAAAAAAGTAATTAAGTAGCGAATTCGTTGATTGTCTACTGCCAACATACAAAGTTAAGTTTAAATAGATCAAATAACTTTTTATATATAGCACACAATACATAGCCACCATTTTGAAAATAAGTGCCTGACGTACTTAAAACATATCAGCTTACACCACCTGCGTGTAGTACTATTTGTTTGCCAAATATGATAGGAATTGGTCAATTGTTTCCCGAGATTTTACATAAAAACCTTATTTATTCGCATAGCGCTTTCTTTCAAAATGGCGGAGAAAATATGATCTGTGTAGATACAGTTGATATATGTAATATATACTACCATAATACTAAGTAATGTTGGGATTTATATAATTTCGATAATATGGCGTTCTAAGTTTGCCCGCCATTTTGAAAATAAGTGTCGTGCATGCTTAAAACATATCACTTTACTTAATCTGCATCAGTACTACTGNGGGTGTTTTCAAACGTGCCCGACAATCGTTGGTGCGGCGATGTGAAGTGTGCGTCGAATATAGGGGCCGTACCATTGAGCTTTTCTTATAAAAGTGTTTGTGATACATGTTTCTACAATAAAACCTATGGAATGTCACAGGTTTTGTTGTCAAATGCAATGTGTTACCTGATGACACTTAAATGTGATGCGATGTAACGGCATTGCTCTTCTACGCTGCTGCGCTAAATGTTTCAACTTCCAAAAGCCCGCACAGTACACAGCAGCAGCGATACAGTTCTAGGTGCGTAGGCAACAACAATATTTTTACGTCCTGCATGGAATCATATACCGACCGTTACCACAAACGAACAGTTGTGTATTCGTATTGATGTATGGTACGCTTTGTTTACAGTAGGTGTTATCATTGTCCGCCACTATCGGCTGTGCTGTGGCAATTCACGCATGTACGTAGTATTGCCTGCACATTAGGCGCTGTATTGCTGCAGCGGAATTTTTGTATGTGTTTCTAACGGAAACGATTGGTCTAAGGGCAATTTTTACAAGGGGACCATGTTTGTTTGGTAGGTAATACTGCTCCACAAACCAGCATCAAACTTTCATTATTCCTCACGGTAACAAAGTTGTCGGCAATAAGATCGTGTCCACCCTCGTTATTTTCATAACGGGGAGTGTCTTTAATGTGAATTTGCTCTTAGGTTGAAGATCCCGATAACTTTATACAACGTTGATAAAATTGTACTTATATTTATCCTTGTTTCCGATATGTCGCCAAAATACATTCCAAAATTTACATTTTCGGGGACTTTGTTTGGGATTTAATATTTCGTTTAAGTACAGAGTGTCCTATATATTTGCCACTTTAAAAACTTATATGGTGGGTAGGTGTTGACGTCTTGTTCACAGCAATGCCATTATTGATGAAACCAGAAACACATGCAACAGTAGCGATACTATTATATAATATTCATGTTCTTTACCCGGGAGTCGAACCGAATGATTACATAAATATTCATCGTCATTAAGACCTTAAATAAATGTATTTATTACCCTACGTGCACAAAAGCATGGAAACATTTTTTCTTTAATAGTCTGTTTTGAGCATGTGCAGAGGTAACTCTGCAGATCGGTTGCAACTTCTTACGTGGTTCTGGCGTAATTTACTCTGATTGACAGTTCCTCGCAAAATAGTTTTGAGATGCCAAATGCCTAGCAATATACGTCTTCTTTATGGAAACGATACTTCCAGGAAGCGATTCACAACTTTGATTTTAAAAAGTTATCCTTTTTTTTTTCCTTATTCACAGTCTTGTGTGGAAATGTTTTGCACGACTTAGCATGACAATGATATCCCAAATTTTCTTAGAATGTTACAACTTCGTTTCTTTTGTTTCCTTAATGTAAAATCTGAGAATAATAAAGTTATTTTATAATGAACGCAAGCGACCCAATAATATGTGGGACTAGTATAAGTATACGCTGTTCACATTTATTTAAGCACTTATGAAATTGAACTTTTGAAAAACGTCACTGCCCATTCTTGCATATATTTTAACGGGTTCAATGACTGACATGCGCCCAGTTAAGTTGGCAACAACGGCAGGAAAGTAGGTTTTATATTTTTCAATTGCTATGCTCAAACTTTTATTTCTGTCAGTTTAACAGATGGATGTCTGTTTTTCTTCTAGAAAATTTAATATATATATATATAAATATATATATATATATATAAATATATCTTATAGTTTTGACTATTTAAAAAAACAGTAATCGGTAAATAATAAATTTAAAATGACGCAATTTATAAATTTGGCACCCACAAAAACAAGAAGCTACATTAGTGAGACAACTACAAATACACACGTGCCTTACCCGGGACTTGAACACAGAAAACCTCGTACAATAAGCTAGCGTACAATGCACTGCATTATGGAGGTCAGATTTGGAGCATCAACTTCGGATTTCATTAGTATAGTGTTTCGAAATATAGAGATTACCAACCTATAATATTCAGATGGCCATCATTTTGAAAATAAGTGACTGAGCCACTTAAAATTTGTAGGAGTATGTGGCCTACCGTAGCGCTACTTGTGTAAAGAATTTAGTAGAAATCGTTTGTTGAGTCCCTGAAATATGTCATATAATCTTCGTTTTTTCATCTGATGCTATCGTGGCAAATTGCTAAAAAAAAAAAAAAAANGCTTGTAATGTATGATGCCTACATACAAATTTGGGTGAATTTGGTAAAATTGTTTAATATATGTGGCAAACTTACCAAAATATTTTATGATGTCGAATTCTGTAGCATGTGTGATGTGCACCACTTAGTACAAATTAGTTTGAATGTTCCAGTGTAACATTTTGTAGAAATCGGTTGATTGTTCCTCGATATATGGCATAAAACTCCATAATTTTCATATGGCGATCTTCATAAATGGAGGAAAAAAAGTAATTAAGTAGCGAATTCGTTGATTGTCTACTGCCAACATACAAAGTTAAGTTTAAATAGATCAAATAACTTTTTATATATAGCACACAATACATAGCCACCATTTTGAAAATAAGTGCCTGACGTACTTAAAACATATCAGCTTACACCACCTGCGTGTAGTACTATTTGTTTGCCAAATATGATAGGAATTGGTCAATTGTTTCCCGAGATTTTACATAAAAACCTTATTTATTCGCATAGCGCTTTCTTTCAAAATGGCGGAGAAAATCTGATCTGTGTAGATACAGTTGATATATGTAATATATACTACCATAATACTAAGTAATGTTAAGATTTATATAATTTCGATGATATGGCGTTCTAAGCTTGCCCGCCATTTTGAAAATAAGTGTCGTGCATGCTTAAAACATATCACTTTACTTAATCTGCATCAGTACTACTGGTTTGCCAAAGTTGGTAGGTATCGGTACATTTTTTAATGAGATATGACATAATATCTATATTTATTCGCATCAATTTTCTCCCAAAATGGCAGACAAAAGTGATTATGTGTTGCTATGTATAATGCTTCTAACAGATACTTTCAGTATAAAAAATTTGGTCAAAATTGTTTAAATGGTATGGCAGATATACCAAATAAACCCAAAAGTATTTGTATGGCCGCCATTTTGACAGTAAGTAGATAATCAAGTTCAATCACTTACGTTTACTTGGCCTATCCTTTTGATACTTGCACGATGCTCTGCCAGCATACAAAATTTATTTTTAATCAGTTTAACAATTCCCTAGATATACCATATCACCCAAAATTCCTTAATGACCGCCATTTTCAAAGTAAATGGCCGAAGTAGTTTAAAACTATAGAAGTCAGGTGTCCTTACTGAGTACTGTATGTGTACCAAGTTAGGTAAAATTCAGTGCACGCATTCAAAAATTTAAAGAGGGGACACGTACACGCACAGACGCATTGACACAGATACGCACACAGACAGGAAAGTGATCTCATTAGCATTTGTTTCCTTCGGAAATTAGGCTATAAACGTTTATAAGAGGTGTACATAGTCGTTGTATTAAGTTTTTTGCTTTATTCCAGTTGTCACGATCTGTGTGATTTATACGCTAAAGAACTCCTCTAACTTGCTCTGTTGAGTCATAGGAGCTAAATCTGCGTACGCCGTTGCTTTCCATGATTGTTGCAAAAGAATCACCAAAGGTATGAAAACGTCAATTATTGTAGCTTAATAATAACAGGCAGGCGAATGAATATTGTCACGATTTTTCTTGCAGTATAGCGACATTTAGGGAACTCTTGAGAATGAGGCAAACGACATATCATCTCATACTTAAGAAAACACAAATGTTTTCGTTGTTTTTACGTTTCCGTTTTAAGTAATTTAGGGGTAGAAATGTTGGGGACGGCTATAAAGGTAGCTGGAATGAAACACTGTGTCGAGTTTGATAAGAACACCCTCGAGTGAACTGCAAGGGAAAAAGAAATGCGAGGAAGGAGGTTTCGTTCAACAATGAAAGTAACTGTTTATTGTTTATGTTACGGCCTCTTCCGCCACGAACAGGAAGGAAATATAAATATCCCATTAACCCCTCGGCGGAGAAGAAAGGGAAGAAGGATGGGGGGATGATTTAAACGCGAGGCGGTTCCGTTTCTTGAGAAGACAGTTTCTTCGCGAGGAGATAAAGAAACAGGGTGTATGAAGCGAAGGGAGGGGAAGGTGCAGTGTATCATTTCGTTCCTGGAACTAATCAGCTGCCGGGGCAGACTTGACACATGTGAGCCAGTTAGCTCGCGGCTGGGAGATCATTAATACCGGCACGGTGTTGGACTGTCGGCTGTCGGCCGTCGGATAAATACGTCAAGCCACGTTGTCGCAGGGGATGTTCCAACCAGGCTCCGCCACGCGGTGTTGCCAACTTAGTGGATTTCCCACCGGATTTGTTGGGTTTCCATTCCTACCCGGTGGACGAAATTGTTATATAGTGTTCAGTAGGTAATCTAGCGGATTAAAAAAAAAATGTTGGCGTGTGGTTGACAGTTCTCTGGAAAGAAAAATTAATACCCTATCGATGGTGAAGTGATAAATATTTCTAAAATAATTCTGTAGTTTTTATTCATAAATTGCTGGCATTGCACCATTTTGATCATATTTTAAATTGTTGTTATTTCAGTATCTATCTAACTTTGTCACCACTACTCTTACATAGTAAAATCATATATATATTAATTCTGCTGTCAAACAATTGGCTTTATAAATATCGAACTACTATTTTATGTTTAATAAAAAATATTAACCCTTGTATTATTCTAAAGATTATTACGTTTATTTTCATAAGATAGTAGATTGTGGACTGGTGGAATTCTCCGTCGAAATGCTGGCAACATTGCCGCCACGACATTAAACCGCGGGGACCCCCAGTAATCGTGATGGAAGATATTTCACTCGGGACGGTTTTCTACGCAATGCGTCTACTAGCGCAAGAACCTGTGTGCCTTATCGGATATACACATGTACGAACGGTCTCTTTGAAAGCCGAGCTGCTGCGCACATTTTTTTTTCTGTTCCCTGCATATTAGTAATCTTCCGTACACGGTTAACATAACGCTGGTCTTGTTTTTTTTTTTTTGCGCTAAACGCCACCGTTGCCAATAATTCAAAGGGCGCTGAATTGCAACGCTTGCAGTGTTAAGATCACAATACTTTAATTTCTCCAAAATGGTGGAATATATGTTGTAAATATAACACAGCATTTTTGTATTATAGATCTACATGTTTGACCACTAATTCACAGGGAACCATCCAAAGTTAACGGAGGGTTTTAATTTGAATTGCAAATGCATGTTTTCTTCCTTCCCTCTCCAGACAAATGCCTTTACGATTCATTAGTATGTTCTTACCTTATTATTTGTCCTTTAACAATGTTAGCCAGAGATATACAATGACACAAAGCTGAATGTTTATTTCATAAACATAATCTAGTATAACTAACTTGTTCATCGACTGCCACCAGAGACGTAACTCATTGCCTTTAACCCGTCAACACAGGATGAAGCTACCAAAGTGCTGAATGTTTGCTAGTGGTTCTGAGTCTTGCAGTGCGTGGCGGAAGAGAGTGGAGCTGGAGAGCTTTGGTCCATATATCAAACGAGGGTGAAGCGAAGTGAGTATGGATCAACGCCGGAATGCGAGAGCGGGAAGAAGGTATATCCCCGATAAAAACCCGTCCGACACGATGCTCACATGCGAAAATCTTGGAGCGACACTGCCGGGAATCGAACCTTGTTTGCATAGGTGGGAGGCGAGTAGTCTGACCACTATACTGCCGCGGCCCATGTGGCATAAGAGAAAATTCAATGACTCACCTGAAACTAAGAAATATTTTCATGTCGTCTACCTCGTTACTGAATTACAAAGCGAAATTATAGGGTTTCTAAACATTTTACCCAGAGGCGATCAAATAAGAATTTTGTAAAGTATTTTTTACTCCAACTGCTCGGGAACGGTGGAAATGTGTTTAAACTCACGATTTATTTCTTGCGTCATCGTAAGTGATAAAGTAATTCTGTCTGTTTGTCATGTATCAAGACGTAACAGCTGACGTGGTCGCAAATAAAGGTTACCAATTATTTATACGTCGTGCAGGGACATCTGATGTCTCAGTTTATCACCGGATATTAATGCTGGAACCTGCTCCAGACGACGAGCTAAGTATCAGTGTTTTCCGCCTCGCCCCTCCCCCACGCTCCATCTTCCAACTAGTCCAGGGAGGCGAACCGATTCGGAACCGTTCCGATTCCTACCGCTGACAATGCGGCATCTGTGTGTGCGCGCGCGCTTGCGACCATCTGGCGAAGAGGATGGGCGGGACCGTGAAAAAGGAGACCCGGCACTCTCAGGCTCCGGGTTTAATTGATCGTCGTGGAAACTCGCGCGTAGCTCGGGCCGCGAGCGCGCGGCGTGGTTCTCCGAGTCGGCTTGGGTCGCCGAAGTCGGACGGAGACGAATGCCTTCCCTTTGCTTCGGCGGGTTTTAACGTCACAGTTCAATGGGGCCTTTAAGGGGCGTATAGGCTGTTTCACGATAAACTAGGCACTTTTGAAATGCCTTGCTAATATACACCCTTACCGCACATTGGGTATTCCTCCATCTTATATAAAATGGAAATTGCGATGGTGCTGATCACTTGATTAATACGTTGGTTTGCCAAACTACAAAATTGTTATCAATGTAAATATTTCTTAGATTCTTCTGACTCTTACACGTATGAGCAATTAAAAACATAAAGCATAACAAATTATTTCAATATTCGTGAATGTTTGCGTAGCACTTTTATTACAAAGTTAATAGATGGAAGTACTTTCCCCTCCTTCGTTACTAACTTTACTGGACGCATGCCAGTCAGTTTGTCAGTTAAAATATTATGAAGGTTGTGACAGTGACATTTTTCAGAGGTTGATTTTTGGTGTGCCAAATAGACCGAAAAGAGCCTATATTTTTTTATCTAAAATTTTTTTTTCACTGCCTTAATTTTCATATTAAATATTTGAAATCGAGGGTTGTCAGGGCACACAGCATATCTTAGAAATTATAAACCTAACAAAACATGATATTTCAAAAATGTGGTAGNCGAGGGTTGTCAGGGCACACAGCATATCTTAGAAATTATAAACCTAACAAAACATGATATTTCAAAAATGTGGTAGCTAATCGGGGAGAAGATAGTACATCCCAAAACACAAATGAAAATAAGTCCCAAAGTCGATAGTTCCCGAGTTACAGACCTTCCAACTTTGTACTACACATATAGGTAACAGTCAATCTTTTACGAGGTATTTTTGTCTATCTGATCAGCTGGAATGGTGCGAGTGTTACTACCTGCCTCGTACAGGTACTAACATGGCCATGCAGGAATAATCGTCTGGCCTGCACGCTCCCATGATCTCTATCCACTGGACTATTATTATCTGTGGGGGCATCTAAAGGCCACTGTTTATGCAACTCTAGTTCCGGATATGACAATGCTTTGCCAGCGAGTGGAACTAGGTTGCTAGCAGATAAGTGCAATTCCTGGGATATTTGAACGTGTCAGGCAAACAATGAAGCGGCCTGTTTACGCGTATNTTGCTAGCAGATAAGTGCAATTCCTGGGATATTTGAACGTGTCAGGCAAACAATGAAGCGGCCTGTTTACGCGTACATTCAGTCGCAAGGTGAACATGATGAGCACTTCTTGTAGAGCCACGTATCACTGATGGTACACGAACATGGCCACAGCTACTCTGACTGGAATGTGTCACGAAGACTATTTCTAATACATACACATAGAGTACAACCTTCGAAGGCCTGTACCTCTGAAACTATCAACTTTAGGACATAAGTATACAGGGACAAATTTAGTTGTTTCGGGTTTTCTATCTACTGCCCGATTACTTCCCACATGTTTGGAAACAACCTGTATTTTTCCATTGTTCTATTAGTTGCATATCTAACTGTAATAAATATCAACTCAATGTTTTTTTTTTTCGTTTTCAGTCTCACGTGACCAAATAAAGACTGCAACCAGTCCATTAAAATTCAAACCTTGTTACATANTTTTTTTTCGTTTTCAGTCTCACGTGACCAAATAAAGACTGCAACCAGTCCATTAAAATTCAAACCTTGTTACATACCGAACTCAACTACGGAATTACTGAAAGCACGAAACGGAAAGGCAACTATATCTCGTTATTTCCTCACGTCTATGTTATTCTGCAACAGATTTTGTCTTTAAAAATGTTATTAGAATGTCCCAAAATAATATTTATGTTAGGCGGATTTTGGCTTGAGCTTATGAGCTAAGCTAGTAACGAGACATTACAAATCCTCCAAAAAGAAATATATGGAAGATTCCGTAAGTTTTTGACTTATATTTTGATCTTTTTTATTGTTGTAATTACGGGCTTTATATCTGGGGATGTCATGTGTTTTCTTCTCTTACACTAAACCATAAATGAAATACGCGAAAAATACNTACGGGCTTTATATCTGGGGATGTCATGTGTTTTCTTCTCTTACACTAAACCATAAATGAAATACGCGAAAAATACACAAAAATTAATTTTACAGTTTAAAAAGCATATAACAGATTTTGTAAAACGCTAACGCAAATTGACCACCTTACGTGGGCTGCAAATAAAAAACAAACGGTCAAAAAAGCAACTTTTGAGAATATTTGAAAGCCTAATTTTTAAATATATAAAAACATTTTCACAGCTTATGTGCATATGCATAAAGATGCATTTTAATTTTTTTTCACTTAAATGCAAATTATTTAATAGCAGGACATACGTAAACAAATTCACTTTTTTAAGTGAAATACTTCTTCGCAACCGGATATTGAACACGTTCATTCGCAACGTAGACTTTGTCAAAATTTTACCCTACGTTTGTCATAACTTTAACTCTGTTACATGGTTGAATGATAGTTTGCCCTATTATCGAGTAGAGGATCCTTCGTTCAATACAAATACCCTTCACGCAATAAGGCTTATGTCTGAACGCAACGTATTATTAAAAAAGAAGCAATATTGTTAGTTGCGATCAAAATATACCAACAACTAAATGTACGAAGTCTGCACATCTGTTTGAAAATATTGCAATTTTATACGACTACTATTCTAAGGATTTAGAGTTATCAGCCAATTTCGAAATCTGTTCTGCCTAGCAGGTAAAACGTATGAATTTCAAACGCATGTAAATCAGCAGTCATGAGGTTATCTGTAAGTCATGTATTTTATATATTTGTCATTAATCTTTACTTATCATATTTTGTTGCTCTTAATGAATTAAATTTTTTTTTACTGTTGCGGCTATTAAAGGATAATTTTTCGCCCCATATCTCTTGATATTATTTAAAGAAGGCAGTATATAGCCCAAACACTGAAGCTATGACCACCACATTGTGACTGCTTGTAGTAATAAAAATTGTAGATTTGATTATATACAATACTTTTAACCAAAATGGTGCCTGTATAAACAGTGAATTTGCCAATGCAAGCAACATAAGGTAGGCTCGTCGATCACATAGCAACCATTTAAAGTGCTCGTTAACTCACAGTCATTTTTGTAACACTTTGTTAGATATTTCTACCAGAATTAATAAAATTTATAGACGGTACCGCTGAAATTACTAAACCGAATGCCGTAAAAATTGACACAGTGCTTTGTAGGTCTCTTTAACTATGGCATGCATGATTTTGGTAGATCATACGTCTACTTTCTAAATTTTTGCCATATAAGTATTTTAGTTTAGTATATCATATCGACAGAGCACTAAGACTTATTTCAACGATACTTTGTATTATGGTAAGCATAAAAAGAAACTATTCGTGTATTTTATCCGTTCTGTTATGAATATTATGTCAACTAGATTACCATTATTTGAATTTAATAACCTCTTAAACTAAACTCACAAATAAAAGTGCAAAACTTTCAATTCAAAAGTATGAATTAAGCTATTAAGTTTGCGTCAGTTGCTCACTTTAGATATGTTTGTTTCTCTACAAATTACATTGAATATTATATATTCGGGAAAATAAAAACGGGCTCAACTCAATTTGGCCTCCTCGTGGTCCTTAGTTTAAGTGTTAAATGCAAGACTCTACCAATTATTTAGTATTCTTGTCGATAGATGAAACCTGGCATTTGAATTTAAACTATATATGTCGGTAAATTTTCCATCTATACAAAACCGAACATTTTAATAAAATTATCTTTAATATTTAAAGCGGTGGTGTTATTCTTGATATGTAATGTGCTTTATCATTGTACCATTTAAATGATCAAAATCAATCTTGAAATGCGAGGTACCTACGGTTTTCACTATATCGATGACATTGCATCTTCGTATATCCACAATTTTAGAAATTTCAATACTCCTATCAAAATATTACTGTTATATAATTGAATTACCATTTCAGGGACCACACGAACAGTAACTATCAAAACTTGCAAAAATTCCTCCCTCTTATTTATTATTCGTTTTTTTTACCCAACTGTTAAAGGACCTAATAAAAATACTTGCTTACATATGAAGGGTTGAGTTGGATACGGTCTAAGCTGTATTATTATAGTCAAATTAGTTTTTCAGGTTTTTGGGCATTTTTATAACGTATGTTTTGTCTAAGTGATGTTATATTACATTTATAATTCACACAATTGCAACTGTTATTTTTGAAAAAAAAAAAATCACTTTTAAAACATGCTTGCATTTTCAATTGGGAAATGCTATTTACTCTTTAAGAAATATATTTTTAGCTACATAAACCAGTGTTTAAATCAACCCCTCACAAATAAGAGGAAAGTAGGCTAATTAGGGACTTCGGCAACATCTGGTTAGCCTACTTTTCTTGGAAAGATAAGGTTATGGAATCATGGGAGTGTCTCTCAGGATGTATCTCACCCCCTCACCACCCCCTAAAAAACGTCTGACCCCTAACCGAATTCCACCCAACTTGGTACGCATATAGTACGTAGAACTTACATCCGACTTTAAGTGTTTCCTACGACGTCGTGTGCTTATTTTAAAAACGGTGGTAATTTTAGTATTTAGCACACCATTTCATACCTCGAGAACAACTTTAACAATTTAAACCTAATTTAGTTTTTACACAGTTTAGCATGTAGATATTTAACTTAAGGAAGATATATTATTATTGGTGCCAATAGTTGATGATAGAACTATGTGAAAATGTATGCTATTAGATCAAAACTAAAAAAATACTGAATGAATTCCCGCTAAAATATGTTACATACACCATGTTACTATATAATACTTGAGTGGATAAACTCTTATATTCAACATGGGGCAATTTAATTATTTTAGTTTAGTTCGGTATATATATATATATATATATATTACCGTTTATCTTATTACAACCAAACTTGGTATGCGCAAAGTTTCAACTACAAACATCGAATATGCTAGTACATAGCCTCTTTTGTGTGCCAATTTGTAAGATAGCACTACATAAAAAAAAGTTGATGTGTCTTATTCCGGGAAACAATCAACCGATTCTTACAAAATTTAACAAAGGAGAAATACTTCGGGGTTCAATGTAAACTGATATGTTTTATATTGCTTAAGTGGCTAAGGTACTGATTTTTAAAATGATGGCAACTAAAACATTTTGTCGTGTTGTTCAATATCTTTCAAACTGTGTAGTTAAGTATAACTTAACTTTGTATGCTGTCAGTACCCTATATTACAGCCATCAATTCTGTTTACACTGAGCCTTTTTTTTACACCATTTTGTTAGATACTTCCACTTTATGGTATATCTTAGGAAACAATCAACCGATTCCCCATACCATTTTTGAAAATTAGTGTTACTACGGTAGGACATGTAAACGGATGTGTTTTAAGTGGATCACACCCCTTTCTTAGAAATAATAGCAATAGAAATATTTTGTTTTTACCATTTATTTCGGCCTTAGAGTACGGCGTTCTTCACAAAATTTACTCTCCTACATACGTAAGGGTATGTAGGTTAACGTCGGCAAAACGTCGTTGTTTATTTTGGTTTACACTTGTTCAAACAATGACGAAAGAGTTCCGTTGAATGCAATAATGCAGCTATAGTTCACTCGTAGTTCCTTCCAACTTTTATGAAGCCCTGCTGAAGTTCTCCTTTCGTGCCATTCCTCTACCTCGTGTAAGCAAAGCTTAACTAAGTCAAGAAAATTACACCAAAGAGACAGCGCGCCGCATTCGTTCGCACTCAGATTAATTATATTTTGCATGAGAACTATATATTATTATGCATCACCAACACATGTATTTTATCTCCGTTTTTTATTAATACTAATAAAAAATAAAATTATAATAATGTACAAAAAAAATGTAAGAAGAATTTAAATTTTTTATTTTTTTTACTTTAAGTACTTTCATGTTAACAGTATAACAAAACGCGTGTGGCACATGACGTAATTAGTAAACGAACAAACACGTCATACATGGGGCGAATTTTTTCAAAGGTTGGATTCACGAAGTGCGAAGACACTCTGAATAGACTACGCGAGATCAGGCAGACTGCTAAATGGGCCAACTGCTCGCGACGGCATCATCCGGTTCGATTGCCGTTTTTGGCTTTGGCGCAATTAGGCGGCGGCTTCGGCGGGGCGGAATTTCGGTCTGCGGCAAAAACGAAGGGGTTGGTTGGGGGTTTGGGGTGGGCGCGAGAGGAGGAAAACCTGCCCTGATTATAGGAGGGTGCGCTGATACCCGTGGGACAGCTGACAGCTGACGCGCTCCGATGCCGGTATTGGCGGGCATATCTGCGAATTGTCGACTCGACACTTAAAACACTTCAGAGATGGAGAAAGGCCTCGCCGAGAGAGGATTTCCGGAAATCAGAAATCTAGAACTGATCATTATCTACCTACGTGGTTGGTTTTCTTTGCTATGCGGTTGGATGAACAATCCATCACATGCCGCAATTGTTGATACAATGTATAGTTACCAAATAAAAAATGTTCTGAATTTGTTTTCGAAAAATGGTGTATATACACCACAAGATCAGTACTACAGTAAAAATAAGTCCTCTTAAATTTATAAAGTTTTAATTTTTTTAATGTTATATCAACAATTTTTTTATTACAAACTTGTCTATACTATTGTTTTATTATCATATTTAATACTTTTTTTCGTGGTTTTANCGACCCGGGCACTTCGGTGGAAAAAGAATTTTGATTTGAGATGAACACAAACTGTTTTCTTTTTCTCTGGTTTGCGCTAAGAAAAATGCTATTGTTGAATATTAAACGAAACAAATTTCTCCGTCCATAATACATCTAGCTGTTGTTATACGGACAGCTATTAGATAGATTGCTCTCTCTATCTAGATTATTGTTAGCCTTTATTGTATTTCCAACAAAACTTGTTGTTGCATAAAGCATATATGCTTTTAGTTACTAAAACAGAACACTTTTGTTTCTACTACACACCAGATAGTTTACTCAACATAAAAATTGATAAATATTTGGATTTTTTCCTTCAGTAACTAGTTCCGTACTAGCAGCTAAACGTCTCTTGTAATGTCAGAATAATATACTAGCTTATTGCATTTCTATTGATTCCAGAGGAACAGTGAAAAACAAATGATTTCAATGTTTTATTGAATTCGTTGGTTTTTCACATCGACTAAAGATGATGTAAACCCATCTCGCTGGCGGCGCGCAACCAATCTCCGTGTCCCAACATTGAACTGCTTTTCTCCCAACACGGCTAGCAAAAATGGAGTGGATTGGGTTTGATGTTAGAACACTCTTTGGTTAACAAGTGCTTTTGAGACTTTTTATGTTTCCTCTAACCAATTTATAATGTTTTTTTTTATTTAATTAAAACCGGTGAAAGTATTTTTTTAATATAATAGTTCTTGTCATTTAAAAATATATATTTAAACAAACACGTTCATTATTGTTGACCATGTGACTGAGAGTTGTGTCTACCTCATCTATAGTCTACTGTTTCCCCATCATGTTATTCTGTTTCACTCGTGAGAGCTGTAGACTCTCAAGACTCGCAAGGACAGTTCTGGCTCTGAGCCCTGGCTTATTATCTGGTAAAATCACGCAGTTTCAGCGTTCTATAAATTTTGTAAATGTTGCTTCTTGAACAATGTAGGCGCTTCCCCACACACAAGAGTATCGAAGTAAGACTACTCCCAACGCTCTCTACGGTTCAGTTGGTTCATCGAGAGAAAAGTATTATTTGTAGGAACTAATAACCAGTGCAAACTGTTAATATACGGACAAGAATCAGAAGGGTCGTTGTACGACCTACATATTATTAACCTAGATAGGAATGCGAATAAAACCCTCATTTCACGTGCAGCTGTATATGTCGCCCCCCACAGCAGAGCACCAACAGAATCAACAGTTACCCCATAGACCGAATTCAGCCATAAATGGATCAATCCTGCAGTAAATTACCTGGATATTCTGAAGCTACTGTTTAATTATCTGTTGTCACTTATCTGTCATTTTTCCTCAGTGAAGAAACGACATGTGTACGGTTTAAGTCCCGGTAAACAATTGGGCGTTACAAAATTCAACAATAAAATTATTTTTTTTGTTGTCATCTGCCAGGAGGTTTTTTTTTTTTCTTTTGCTCTTTTCTGTCCTAAATGTTGTTTCGGTTATCTGAGAAGTGTAAAACATTGTAACCGTTTTTAACCTATTTTTCTCTGTCTTCTCACGGCACTGTTGCGTGAATTTTAATATAACTTACTAATATTCATGAATATCTGTGTGTTCCCAATCCTACTTTTCAGTTGAACAATTCAGTCCCTTTTAAACATGTTTGAAGTACTGTCAACGTATTATTATTAGTTCATCCTACATATATATAAGGTTTAGAAGTAATACATTTGGCGAGCGTATTTTCTTACACGAAGTGAATACATTTTCCCAAATGATAGTTCCCGAATTTGCCTGCCAACAGATTTTCTTGTACGCAATTTTACAGTATTCCTAGTTAAAAGTAGGGATTTTGCAAACACGTGCTTTATCGCTGTTGTACCAGTACCCGTTCAAAGACACATTTTCATATACATTAATTTCTAGTAGTTGTATTATTTATGTGTACCACAGATTTTCGTTTAAAATGAAGGTTTGACGGTCCACTTTCATGATGTATACTTCTTAGTNTAAGGTTTGACAGTCCACTTTCATGATGTATACTACTTAGTTAACGTGCATATTTATAAATAACGATGCAATATCAAGAAATCTTCAAGCTTTAATTTGAAATGTAAAAATTTTCAAATTAGTAATTCTCTATGTATAAAATGAAGTTTCCGATACACTGACTCACTCTCATCAACGCTGAGTACATACCGCTCGATGCAAAAGCATTAAATATACGGATGGCTTCCCCTTAAGGTGCAAGCACCAAATAGGAAAAGGTTTAATGTGTTTTCGGGGGCTCATCAATAGTTCATTATCCGATAAGTTATCGTAGTGTTCATAGCTACAAGATGTAGCCTATACAAATCACATTAAAAATAATTACAGGATGTTTTGAAATTCACCCCGCAAGAGTATGAGAAGGGGAAAAAAGTGTTTTCGAGGACTTCTCTTAAGCTTATTAAACCAATGTGTTATCTTCTTATGCTTAAAGCTTCGAAATGTAGCCTATACAATCACCAAAAATTTAATTTCAGGATCTTTGAAATTCAGCCTATAAATGGGTGAAAATTGATAACATGCGTTTTCGGGGACTACTGAATAGCGCATTCATGCGAAAATATATCGAGATTATCTTTGTTTCAATTGANATAACATGCGTTTTCGGGGACTACTGAATAGCGCATTCATGCGAAAATATATCGAGATTATCTTTGTTTCAATTGAAATTCTAAAAACATTAAATTTAAGATTTTTGTTAAAACTAAATTTATGCAAAAAGGGGCCAAATGTGTATTCTAACACTCATCAATAGTTCGGTTGTTATAAATGTTGCTTTAAAATGTTGGTCATATAAATACAAAAAAAAAGTCAACCGTTTTCTACATTCAATCTCCTAATAAGGTGAATAATGTTCGAATACGCAGTGAGTGCTACCACCGCCGCCGCGCCGCAACCCCCGCGGCTGCCACTCGCGCCGACCGACTCGCATAAGGCATTAAAGTGGGTCCTGAACTTTGGCATTTTTTTAAATTGGTTGCGGTTCATATTACTTTGGGAATCACTGACCTGAGGAGTTCATCAACATCATCTAACTGCCCTGCTATACCGCCATAAAAACTTCTCTTTGAGGATGGGTCTCCAATAATGTTACCGCCAAATGCTGCAAAAGCAGCGAGCCCCAGGTAAAGGCTTGGCAAAAAGTTTTAATTGAGGCCACAGCCTTCAGTGGATGTTCACATGGGGAGGGGGGATACGTTTTCATACTTCATACCGCGTGTACCACTCAATCCATCCGAGTGCCCTTTCGAATTTAAGAGACTGCAATTTCCCTGAAAGGTCTCTTCCGCTTTGACCATAAGTGAGGTCCAGGGACAGTCGCTGAAGGTGGCAGGGAGAGATTTGAGGTAGGATTGCTTCTCACATGGTCAACTCTGCGTAGGCCTGCTCCGGAGAAAGCTCACCTAGCAACTGGTAAGTACAGCGCCTGAAGAATGTGGCGTTGGAAAAGATCCTTCGGTAAACGTAATTAATAGCTGATTGGCGTAGTTCGTGCGGGCAAAGCCGCGAACAGAAAGCTGCTAATTACGGTCTCCTCGTTTTGATTTCTGCGACTTTCTTAGGTACAGATGCATTAGACAAGGGTTAATCGAGGATTGAGGAGGTGAGAAGACAGACCGCCTGCCTCCAGCTACAGTGAAATGAGTTCGCTTCCCGGAGGGTTTTCGCACGTGTAAAACGTGACGGACGTTATCACAGGTTCTTGGTTCTCTCGAGGCACGCATATTTCCGACCACAACTGCGTCAGCTCCGAAGATCTCAGCAATGTGTCATGCCAGAACGATTTTGCGTGTCGTAGGCGTATAAGCGCATCGCATGTGTCTATAAGCTATTCACGATAAAATGAGAACTTTTTGAAGTCCTTTCATTTGGAATAATAATCAATAAATGTATTTTATTGTAGCCTTATACGTTAAGTTTTGAGTCCGGTGAAATAAATACACTGTATTTATTACTTACATGGCAATATTTATTTTAAAAAGTGGTGGAAGGATAAAAAAATGGCCGATAGGAAAAAAGTAACTAGAGCCTCAAAAGCGCTCACTTTACCGTGAACAGCCTTTACGCGCAAGACAGTGAACCAGTGTGCAGTCTTCCCGGCGGTAACCTGCCTATATGAGACCGAGACGTTAGTGCCATAATTTTTGGTGTCCTACTAAAGATAAAGGTGTGATGCACATCTCTATTTTCTTTAATATCACACCTCGGAGTTTTCGCCCGTGTAAGCAATTTTCACTTTCAGAAGAAAATATACATACAAGTACACAACGGAGTGAAATGTATCTAAAACTGTGTTTTTCAATGTGTTGTTTTGGTTGATCCCTTTGTTACACCTACTGAAAAGCCAACAAAATGTTGGTTNTAACCTTCAACATAACCTTAACATTAAAGCACGTCATTTTCCTTTGTTGCACAGTGCCATGTACAGTTCCACTATATTGTACTGAGTTTATTGGGAGAAAGAAACGTCAAACTTCTTACAAACTTTACCCAGTTTACAACATAGATCACAAAACAATTGCTTGCCAGACACTGTGAAAGTATTGCAGTTTTGCTATATTTACAAAAGTTTTAGCTTGTAACTGCAGCTGGGAAGGAATTCAATATTATTTTTTGGGAAAAATTACAAAGGTATAAACAGCAATGATTGGCTGGTTTTAGANGGAAAAATTACAAAGGTATAAACAGCAATGATTGGCTGGTTTTAAAATAACACCACCTTTAGAAAATGTACAAAGCAATACCATAGGTCCTTTTGATATGTAAAATGTAATACATCTCCACCGCGGGTTGTATCATTAATTGCATAAATTTAAATTCGTGGAAAATTAATTCCCTTAAGATTGGCCGAAATCTCTTCTAATTGTGTTAGTGACATTCTAGCAAAGAACCATTGTCTTAAGTGTCAGGTCCTCAAAGTATATATTTTTTTATAATATTAGGTTATAAATGGCATTTATTCTATGTTGAAGGGCTCATTAAGTGAGGCTTAAAATCTGACATCTCACATCTTAAATAGAGCACATGGATTTGTAGATTATCATCGATTCTACCCTCAGAACGTTCAATTCGAAAAAAAAAACTAATAGACATCTGCCAAGGAGGTCACCTGAAAACATTTAATCAGCAAGAAATTTTCTATACCGTGCGTGTAAATAAAGTTATAATGATGAAAGATAGCACGTATTATTCAGTTCCCAGTCACTTTCCATTTTGCGACCATACATCAATCAACCGAAGTACAGCTACCTGATTTACAGTTATCAAAAATCAGTCCAGTTAGTTGGACTAAGNGACCATACATCAATCAACCGAAGTACAGCTACCTGATTTACAGTTATCAAAAATCAGTCCAGTTAGTTGGACTAAGAGCTCCAACTTGAATGAACAGGTGGGATGAAGCAAGCTCCATTTACCTGTCATAAACATGTAAAATTATATCACTTTGAAATAAGCATTACAATAAACATTCAAACGTTTAATTACAAAAAAAAAATAATAAACGCAAACATTTAGTATTAACCCAAAATAAAGTTTGTCAGCGCTTCTGGCTCAAATCGCATCATATTGTGATTATTACTGTCGTTTTGCAGCGTTTAAAGGTTTACAATATAATATTTACTGCCTAAACTTGTTACAGAAAAATAAAAAAACAGGTTTATGACCATGTATTTAAAATAAAACGTGTCGTAAAATACACCAAGCCGGAAATAGCAGTAGAATAATTTTCTGCGTTCTGGCATAATGCATTTTAAATGGGACAAAGAGGACACGGAAAAATGGCGCCAATCATGCTCTGTCATTCCGGTTGGCTGCCATATTGTATCTGGCTTACTATGACCATGACACAAGACCTTGACGATGTGCCCGTGACCTTGAATGACGTTGAAACAAAAATTTTTTTTTTAAATGTACAAAAATTATAAAATTCCCAAAAAATTATTAAAAATTTTTAAAACATTAAAAAATTATTTAAAAAAATTATTTAAAGTTTTACATGTAAGAGGTCTGGGTTTCGATAACAGGTCGACCAGTGTCCATCTCGTCAGCCATGTTGATATAGGTGACCTCAACGTTGACCTTAAACCTTTACCCAATGACATTTGACCTTAAAAACCCAAAAAACCAAAAAATTCAAAATTGGAAATCAAAAAATTAAATTTTTGAAGTTTTGGTATAAGAATATCTGGAGCCGAAGCCGATGATATACTCTGTCATTCAAGTCTTTCGGCTGCCANCTGGGTTTCGATAACAGGTCGACCAGTGTCCATCTCGTCAGCCATGTTGATATAGGTGACCTCAACGTTGACCTTCAACCTTTACCCAATGAAATTTGACCTTAAAAACCCAAAAAACCAAAAAATTAAAAAATTGGAAATCAAAAAATTAAAATTTTGAAGTTTTGGTATAAGAATATCTGGAGCCGAAGCCGATGATATACTCTGTCATTCCAGTCTTTCGGCTGCCATGTTATGACTTCACCCAACAACCATATTGAATCCAAGTGACATTGACCTTTGACCTTAACCCGCGATCTTGAATAACCTTGAAACAAAAAATTTACAAAAATCCGGAAAAATTATAAAAACTTCATAAATAATTCCAAAAAATTTTAAAAATTTATAAAAAAAATTATTAAAAAACGTATTTTAAAAAATAATTTCTGGAGATTCTCACAACACTATGTCCAGTATACGACTGGCCTTACCAGGGTTTGAGAGGCTCTTTTTTCGAGGGCAGAAAAGTGGTGTCCATATTACTTTAATAGGAATAGGGTATGTAAAATAAAAAATATGTATTTATTAACGAATTTTGAAAATATTTATTTTAATTGAATAACTACTTATTTACTTTTAATTATACTGAAATTATACTTAGAGTATTGCGAAGACATGCACAAAACTCTCATTCAGTTACTACATTTCCAGTCTCCTCTCTTGAAATCTAATTATTATCTGATTTCAGAATATGTAANAACCTTGAAACAAAAAATTTACAAAAATCCGGAAAAATTATAAAAACTTCATAAATAATTCCAAAAAATTTTAAATTTATAAAAAAAATTATTAAAAAACGTATTTTAAAAAATAATTTCTGGAGGTTCTCACAACACTATGTCCAGTATACGACTGGCCTTACCAGGGTTTGAGAGGCTCGTTTTTCGAGGGCAGAAAAGTGGTGTCCATATTACTTTAATAGGAATAGGGTATGTGAAATAAAAAATATGTATTTATTAACGAATTTTGAAAATATTTATTTTAATTGAATAACTACTTATTTATTTTTAATTATACTGAAATTATACTTAGAGTATTGCGAAGACATGCATAAAACTCTCATTCAGTTACTACATTTCCAGTCTCCTCTCTTGAAATCTAATTATTATCTGATTTCAGAATATGTAAGTTATTCATTGTCTCGACTGTTATGTAGTTATAAGTATGCTACTCAGAATTATTTTTTATACATGTATATGTGACCAATCCAAGGCCTTCATACGAGTAGCAACAGTCTGCCCAAGTCATGTTATAATAATGGAATGGATCAACATCTACCATATATTTTATAGGCATACTTAGGGTTATTGAAATACCCATAGTGCTAGCTAGGCTCTGAAGCCTTGGAATGTACAAGAGCAATGAAGACTTTTATCTCCTGTTCTCTTCTTAAACATCAATTCATAAATCTTTCGCAATCTTTCGCAATCTGTCACATTCTTTCCATCAATCTTTCGCAATCCTCCTTCTCCTCAGCAATTTTTCCATAAATCTTTCATATTCCCTCCATAAATATTTCGTAATCTTTCCATCAGTATTTCGCAATATTTCCATATATCTTTAGCAATCTTTCCATCAATATGTAGCAGTATTTCCATCAATCTTCTCATATTTTCCTTAATGTTCCAATCTTCCCATCAATCTTTATTGCAATCATTCCATCAATCTTTCGCAATACTCTTACTCAGCAAATCAATCGATTAAACCCAATCCTTTGATCAATCCCATTACTTCGATAAAAACCCATTCTTCGAACAATCCCAATCATTCGATCAATCTCAATCTTTCGATCAATCCCAATCCTTCAATCAATCCTAATCCTTCAATCATTCGCAATACTTCGATCGATCCTTAGATCAATCCTTCTGTTTGTCTCTCACCCATATGTATAGAAATTACATTCGTTCACCAACTTTCTCCAAATTCGTGCATGTAGACAGAATTAATATTTTGAGTGCAGTCAACTAACCAATAAGTTTTATACTAAAGTCTTTATAAACATTATATATGACAGCATTTTCGAAACAAAAAAACAAAGAAAAATAAATTATTATATAATAATAAATTATTATATAATAATAAATTATTATTATATTTTTTATTAAAATTTCAGAAGAAAGCATTTCGTCACAACGTGTGATATATCCCCGATTCTTTAGATTACTAATGATTGAATATATCTTGTTAATTAGCGTGAGATCCCCACGTTTTTAAATTCAATAAAATATCTCAGTCTATCTACATAGATCATTCGGGTCTTCGAGAAATAGGTAGCCTGTATTCTCAGCGTCTTCTGCCTTCTTCATGTCGCTTGTTGCAGCAAATTTGTTGGAGGGGTGTATCAGTGCACCGAGAAAATCACCATCATCGTCTTTAGCACTGTTTTCATATTCTTTTTCATTAATACCCTCATTGTCATCTTCACCTCCTGTTTGTATTCTATATTTTATATGCTATTTTCTATAGCAGGAGTCGTATGCTAATCAGTATATAGAGCCAACGACCATTTATTTTCAATTTCGTTGACTTCACGCGAAAGTCTTGCAAGTGTACATTCCACACAAACCGTCTCTACTGTACTCATTCCTTCTTTTGCATTGACTGTCTAGTCATAATCGCCTATTGAATCGGTACCCATCGATACAGCAAGAGGTATTGCCGGCAACACTTGCTGACTACCAGTAGACGAATCCGTGCTTATCTCGGTATGTTCTTTCAATGTATCGCCTTGCACAAACTGCATGGGACCAATGTCGTATTGCTTCATCGCGCGAAAAGGGCACCTCGTACAGGCCGTTCTCTCATGCCGACGAGCATTTTGATTATAGGTGAAAACTCGATCGCAGTATCGGCACTATCGACAACCACTTAGCGATTATACAGGCCACGGCTCCATAATAGTTGAGGTCAAACACCGACCTTCATATTCTCAATTTATCTTCGTGGTATGACGAGAGAGAGAGAGAGAGAAAGCTTCGAAATCGATGTTCATCTCATAGTGTCAGAACGTCACCTGTAATTTTTTTCTATATAAATGCGGTTTTTCTTACTGTAAAGAGTATAGTTTGTTCCCAAAAACGGCCTTCCACCATAAAAATTTTATGTAAAAAATATGGGAGCACTCTGAGGAAACCCACATACTCGTTCGCCCCAGAAGAAAACACGAAAATTTTATGTATACATCATAATAGAAATATAAAACTATTTTTAAATTAATTTTATACATTATTATGTAAAAGTTTATATATACGCAAATAAAAAATTATTGTAAATTTATTTTATATATAAGTATGTATATATAAATATGATAACATAAAATTATTTAGAAATTCAATATTTATGTATACATATGCCTTTAAGCATATTTAAATAACATATTGTAATGTAAATATCTGTGTTCGAACTCATTTTTAGGCAACTCCAGCACCAAAACTCTTTCACTTTATAATCTTTTTGTTTCCGCCCTCTAGTCTAGTCCCCCTTACTGAGAAGTAAAATTAAATAATAATCAGTGCGTAATGCTGAAATGATAGGTTAGTGTTTGCACCACAAACTTCGTCCTAAAATGTGGGCACAATATTCATTTAGGTACCTACACCTTGTTAAGCAGGATATAATTAAAGTGGCAATTTCAACATGCTGACTTGCGTTATGACATTTTGGCAGTAAATTTCAGAAGTATTAAGCGCGCTACTGCATGTTTTCGTATTGCTTTATGATGCCCCTGAGAAACTTCTGGGGCGTCGAGAAATTGGAGTTTCATTCTGTGACAGCGGTACCTCAAATATCACAGCAGCTGAAAAATGGAAAACGAGAGAAAATATGCAATTTACTGATTGCAAAATATAGGCCATTTCCGTGTATCATTTTTCGTATTTCAATTTGAACTCTGTTGCCAAACCTGGATATGTCCGCACTTAGATATTACGTCACAGATTTCCATTAATAATTTCTCGATTGAATACAATTATCCCCGTGAATAACATATTCTCTGATTCTAAGAAACTCTAAAGCAGATTTATAAATTATGCAAATATTCTGAAATGCAATTTTGTATGTCAAATATTTACTGAAATTTTTTTTTAAAAGAAATGTATAACTAAACCCGGATTTTAAACATACAAAAATTTCTTAAATGCAAGTAGTTATATGCGTGTTAGTAAATGTACTACACAAGACAATATATTTGTGATTTTAAATAACATTACGCAAAACTATTAAACGACATAGTTTGGTTACACGAAAAATCTAAGTCAATATAAAAATCATATAAGAACTTTATTAAGGCTATGGGCTTAGAACGGAAAAAAAAATATTTTGAGAACCAAACAACTGGCGTTAAACGAATGCATCAGGCAAATTAAGCATAATTAAGTATCTTGTTTCCTGATATATGCGGGGTCATAATATGTATCCAACCATAGATAATTGTTCCATACAATGCTGTCTACAACATTTGTCGTACAGTTTGCTTTTGATTCTCGTCGGACTTTACATCTAACGAAAGTTTCAATGTTTAAGCCAACATAAATTTCAGGACTGCAAAATAATGAATTCAAAAATCATGCTAAATTTTAGTTATTTTGCTAGATATAGCGAGGAATTGCGAAAATGGTTAACTACTTGTTTAGATTCACCGTATTGTGAAAATATCTGAATGTTTATTTTCATTATTGTTTGCCGTCTAGCTATAATGAGACTTCATTTGATTGGGCCATAGAATTATGATTCTCTAAAAGTGAACGTCTGCAATTCATCGGCTCATAAGGAAACCATGTGTTATACAATCGCAAGCTAGCAAGAAGGTTCAGCGTTTTGAAAATAATATCGGCACATAATATGTTCGCAATATATAGTTATCTGCACTGTTGGTGTACTGATATTGTAATTTGCCGGTTATTCATGTTACTACCTTGTATTTATAAAGTTATTTTGTATAATGAAATATATTATGTTTGAGACTATAGAGTACATACCTTCAGAATAAAGCATATACGTGAAGAAGGCCTGACGAATTACACTAATCGAATGCCAAGTTCCAAACACTGTGAGTATTGTATTGTGCCTTGTTGTCACGAAAGGAGGAAGGAGTAATTTTTTATGTTTAAGGACGTTTTGAGTAGGAGCGCAAAGAGAAATAACTACACGACGACATAAAATAACACATTTTCAGTTCTTCTGCACATTTCATAACTCATAATTTAATGTTTGATGTTATAATTGTACATTCAGCTGTGGAAGCGGAGTGAGGCAGATTGTCATTCTTGCACCAAAACACGAGGCATTTGGAAATATTATTGCACAATGCTTTGTTTTCATTGCTGGTGCTAAATGCAGAAAAATGGCAAACGTTACTTTGCTGATTCTAGACGAATTATTTTCCACATTAAGCGAAATGAAATCTTGCTCAATCCCGATATACACTGGTATGCCAAAATTGAAGATTGGGTGGAGAAATTAAAACAGCACCAGAAAGAGCAGGCAGAATCTACTGAATGACTGATCAAGAGATCGCCTATGTTTTGGTACTACAGGACATGGGCATATGCGCAGCATGAAGTACAGAGGAAGTGTTCGAAGGGTATAAAGTAAGAGCGTTGTGTACGCTCGACATTGCAGTGGAAGCTATTGCACAGTGTGAATGGGGTGGAACGACGTCGGGTTG
>NQII01001160.1:0-34260 GCA_002778355.1 Clitarchus hookeri
ATTAAACAAATTATTATGACAACACATAAATACAATATATTTTTTGTATGAAGGTATAAATTATATACCATTAGTATCCTGATAATATATTGACCAACATTAGAACCTATTTTGCATCGTTCGAGATGGATGATAAATTCGTACAATCGTCACTTTCGAGAGGCTGAAATTCTGGATCTTTAATCTCGTCATCCAGGTCATCAACATCTCCACCTTCATTGCATCTTTCCCAAGACGCACGATAGGTTTATATCTGTACAATAAACAGATTCATCCATTGCACTCATAACGAAAATATGAATTTATTATATTCCACAACTAGATAGACATTATACAGATATGATGTCGAGCAGGGGTGCACCAGTAATTTTCAAAAACAATCAAGATTCTAAAATAAACTTTAAAGTTATTTAGTGACATTTATAGGATGTTTTATAAGTATTTCAATGGAAGAATTTAATAACAGCACGGCGTTTCTGGAATAATTGTAACAATTGGCATTATAGTATCAACGGCAATGGGGTTTTATTCTTAAAATAGTCATGGCACAAAATTTTTGGATTTCGCTTCTGCATTTATGGCAATTCAGTAAATGTTTCATTTCTGTACATTACTGTAGGTATTTAAGAACCACTTTCCCGTGTCTTGGATGATGGATCGAACAGTTTTCAATAAACAAATTTAACTTTTTCACACTATCACTGCATTTACTAAAAATGCAAATTATGTTCGTAGTTTGGTCCTGATAACCGCCATTGTGACTAACACAATACAATAATAATATTTAAAAAATTAAAATTAATTCAAAGATGCCAACCTTACGTCAAATAAAATCCAACATATTCAATAACAAACAACCATATCTAAATATACAGCATTTTGACTCCATATGATTCAAAATAAAGTTAGTGACAGAAAAACGTAATTTGATATAAGGCCATATAATGTTATATGTACATTTTTTAATTATGTAGTTACGGATGTGCCTATCTCAAAAACCGTTATAGATAAACACACGAATCTTTGATACAATAAAGATTAGACACTACATGTACTAAAAGTGACATAAAATCAAAATCGCAAATTTTGTAGATACAGTTATAAGATACTTAGAACTGTATCTACAAAATGGCTTACAAAATAGCCACATATATCGATATGTGAGCACCTGCACATTCTATCTGAATATGTAGGTGCTCACATGCACCCTATGTAAATCTTTCAGCAATTTTCAAAGGTGTGGAATAATGTGGGGTTTTGAGTTCTAATCGCAAAACCATAAGAAATAATGAGTTTACCTTGGACTCCGGAAAAGTCTGCCACTTTTGTCCAATAACGTGATAGCCGACCTCCCATGGCACAGTCGGTTCGTACGTTGCTGGGAACGAGCCCTCTCCGATCCAGTGATGGGATACTGTTTTATTATAATATATTATATTAAAATAATTATATAGGTGGAGTATAAACAATACCCCAAATTTGAAGGTCTGTAATATCCAAACCAAACAACCTACAACCTTGATTGACCAATCAAATGAACCGTGGAACCGTAACGTTTGTTTAACATACATGCATAAATGTTCAATGTGACAGCCACGAGCGGCCCGAACGACATCTACGCTATAGTAAAACTGGCTCCACTCTCTTGTCAGCATGTCTGGTGTTATGGCTTGGATGGCGTCCGTAATTCTCGTTTTGAGGTCGTCAATGTTNTCCACTCTCTTGTCAGCATGTCTGGTGTTATGGCTTGGATGGCGTCCGTAATTCTCGTTTTGAGGTCGTCAATGTTAGCCGGCAATGGTGTACGAAACTCTAAATCCTTTATGTACCTCTATAAAAAATCGCACTGGGTAAGATCCGGGCTTCTGAGGGGCCAGTGATTAAGAGCCTGGTCACCAGCTGCTCCTCGACCAATCTAGCGTTCGGCATCGTCTCGTTCATGTATAGGCGAACAGCTAGGTGCCAATGGGGTGGCGCGCCATCCTGCTGGAAAATAAAGTCTCCCGCCGCCTCTTTGTACTGAGGAAACAGTCACTCTGTTATCATGTCCACATAAGAGATTCCATTAACAGTGGGCTCGTGAAAAAAGAAAGGCCCGTTAACAGTGTATTTGTATACAGTCCAAAACACGTTCACTTTGGGGGAAGCGCGCTTGTGTTCGGTGGTTTCATGTGGAGGCTCCTGACCCCATATCTGCATGCTGTGCCGGTTCACATGACCATTTATATGGATTGTCGCTTCATCGCCAAAAAACAGCTTAGACGTGAAGGCATCGTCTACCTCTTTCTGGGCAAGAGCGAAAGCGCAGAAATCACGTCTCAATTCTTTANCAGCTTAGACGTGAAGGCATCGTCTACCTCTTTCTGGGCAAGAGCGAAAGCGCAGAAATCACGTCTCAATTCTTTATCCCTTTTCGGTAAGAGCCTGCACAAGCTGTAACCTGTATGGTTTGTACAGCAATCGCTTTCGCAACACGGTCCATACCGTCGATTGAGGGATTTGTATTTCCCGACAAGCTTGTCGAGTTGATTTTCTCGGACTGCGAACGAACGCTTGTTGAATCCGTTGCACATTCTCTTCGGAAACACCTGGCCGCCCGGAACTTTTGCCTTTGCAAAAGCACCCTGTGCCATGGAACTGACGAAACCAACTTACGATACTCCACCTATCAGAAGGACGACGTCCGTATTTGCGATGGAATTCACGTTGAACAGTCGTAACTGATTCACATTTAGCCAACTGAATAACACAGAACGCCTTTTGTTGTTCCATCGCCATCGTGATGCAGACTAACACACAACACATACTCATAGTGCGACGACAGACGCTCCCAGTGTCATCTCTCGACACATAAAGAAAATATCAGACCGTCCCCTTCATATTGACGTGTCGAATGCGAACTCGCTACTCCCTCACCACCTCAAACCGAAAGTTACGAACGCCATCCAAACCATAACACACGACATGCTCACAAGAGCTTGGGATAAGTTTGATTATCACGTAGATGTCGTTCGTGCCGCTCTTGGTGGTCACATGGAACATTTATGAATGTATGGTAAACAAACTTCGCGGTTCCACGGTTCATTTGATTGGTCAATCACGGGTTGTAGGTTGTTTGGTTTTGATATTATAGACCTTCAGATTTGGGGTATTTTTATATACTCAGACTGGTTTATAATAAAACTATTTACGATTTTCAGAAGAAGAACAATAAGGGGTCGAAGTGAAATAAGTGTTTCACAATTAAATTAAAGGCATTAATTTTGTATGCTCAGAAGAGAGGTTTGTGCATGAATTTCTGAATGATTACGTATTCAGATACACCAGATATAAATATTTTAGGAATATTCATTTCTTAGACATGGTCTAGGTCTCTGAGTTTGCAACCCGAAACCATAAAAATTGTTAATTCTCTTTAGGGCTTAGAAAAAGTCTGGCAATTTTCCCAGTGTTCTGAGAATGTTAATGGATGGTTATCAAATGCCTACACCATAGCATGCAGGGTTGTNTCTGGCAATTTTCCCAGTGTTCTGAGAATGTTAATGGATGGTTATCAAATGCCTACACCATAGCATGCAGGGTTGTTGTAACAGTAGGGAAAAAATTTTGAAAAACAAAACAGACAATTTTGTAAATTTAAATTTATTTTCAAGTATTTAATACATTAGAAATTTCAATTTCTAAAATGCTTGTATGGATGTGTTCTTCTTTCACTCTTGGCATGTCGCAATGTATTATAGCCGAAGTATTGCATAGTATCGAAGTGTTGGGGGAGATTTTGTCGAAGGCGCTGGCCTTGGATCCATATTTCTCACAATCAAGTGTAAGCCTTTGTATGCCCAATTAATCTTTATTACGAGGCGAGAGAGAGCTTCTATATCAATGTTTACGCTAAGTGGCAAAAGGAAAAGTATGTATCATGTATTTATCGCATCCATAGATACAACGCTGTTCGGGGGGTTTTCTCGGGTATCTCCCGTTTACTCCCGCCCTTTCATTCCGGCGCTGCTGCATACTCTCCTCAGTCACCCTCATCGACTCTCAAGACATCGCTGTTCAGTCTCACACAAATATCTTCACTTACTCTATATACACGATTCAGTCTGGAGTATTATGTATTTCTAGGGCTGTTTAAAGTTGGCTTAGTTCTGTTTAAGGTATATTTGATATCTGATATATATTTGTGGTCATTTTTTGTGGCCTGATTTTGAGGCCTTGTTTTTTAAGAGTGTCTAGTGAGGCTTGGTTTTTGAAGCATTTTTTCAGGTATGTTTTTAAGGCGTGATTTTGAGGCCAGTTTTTTAACACGTTTCTAAGGTATGTTTTGAGGCATGTTTTTGAGGTCTTCTTTCAGGCATGTTTTGACGTACGTTTTTTATGTATTTTTTGAGACATGGCTTATGAGGCATGGTTTATGAGGTAGCTTTTTGAGGTATGTTTATTGATGTATGATTTATGTTTTGAGGCATAATTTTTAGAAATTTTTTTAGTCATATTTTTGAGGTTTTTTATGTCTAATTTTCGAGGTATGTTTGGCATCTGATCGGTTAACATGGTAAGTTAGTATATAGCCCTTTGGTATGGTGAGCTGTGGGTGAGGAGGTGTTTTGCAAAGCTTTTGCGAAGAGTTGCAAAGTTTTTACGAAGAGTTGCGAAGATTTGCGAAGATTTGGCGAAGAGTTTGTGAACTTACGTGAAACTTCTGCACGAAGTGGTTAGCAATGAGATTCGTTTTAGGTGACCTTTTTGAGATTGGTTGTCGTCTGTTGCTACAGCTGGATGGTCTTGCCCACTGTTCTAAACAGATTGACTGGAGTTTCTCAGCAGGCTGCGATCTTTGGTAGAGTAAGTCGTGTGTATTCAGTGTTGAGTGGCGTCATTTTTGAGTGGAGTCAGTTTTGGGTGGGGTCAATGTTGGGTGAGGTCAATGTTGGGTGGGGTCAATGTTGGTTGGAGTCAGTGTTGGGTGGAGTCAGTGTTGGTTGGAATCATTCTTGGATTAAGTTAGTCTTGAGTGCAGTCAGTATTGGGTGGAGTCAGTCTTGAGTGGAGTTTGTCTTAAGTGGAGTAAGTCTTGAGTGGAGTAAGTCTTGGGTCTAGTCAGCGGTGGTTGACTGGTCTGGATGGTATATTGGCCTAGTCGGCTGGTATGGACCTAGGGTTTAGTCTTCTAGTAATTGTCAGTCTGTATGACTGGTCGGCTTGTCGGCATGATCGGTGGTTATGGTTTTCTGAACTTGATGGTCGTTTGGTATGGCGGGTTCGTCTGGTTTTCTGGATTGGTTAGCTGGCTTTATTGTTCATATCTTAGCTGGTATTGATGTGTTATATGGTTGGCTCGTACGGATGCTTCGCTTGGTATGCCAGATATAACTGGTTCGTATGGCTGGCTAGTATGACCAGTTCATATGGTTGTTTGGTATATCCGTTTTGTATAATCTATTGGTCTGTTTGGATATTACTCTATCGCCATTGATTGAAACATATTGGTCAATTGATCTTATAAATAAACAGCCACATTTATCGATCTCATTCAGCGTATGCTGTAATCTAAGATTCCAAATTTAAGGGCCCAACCCTATTGATTTGCAATCGGTACCGACGACGAAGTAAGCAGCTCAGCTGGAGCCAGCGATGGTACAGCCGAAGACGAAGTCGGGATACGACTTACTCATGTTGAAATATCTCTAATCACTTTATAACAATTTAACAATGGTTTCTATAGAAATTCCCCAAATGAATGTAAGTAACCCCAAAACAAATCTTTACGAAAAAACTATTAACAGCTAACTTCATTAAATGAGCGAGCAATCGCGGTTTGTTTACTTCGTGCAGTATCGGCTACTTTCGGTTTAAGCATGGCCGGTCCTAAATGCAAGATCAAAATGTGAGTTCGGGGGCGGGTGCTTTTGACGCCATATTAAAAAAGCCAATATTCGCATTCCCATTCACATTCGCGAATATTGGAGATGAATATTCGCATTTGCATTCGCGAATGTGGGAAATCCAACATTCGTTACATCACTAATGCCTACAGTACGGAAAGTAATAACTGTTTCCAACATATATGCCATTCAGTCTGCTTTATATCTGAATTGTGTTTTGTGAATAGCTATAAAAATGTGTTCATGAAGTCATTTTCCGAATCACTGATCGACTGAGTGCCATGCCTATCTGATCAGAAGTTATCTTCTTTTGTGTGTGGTGAGTGAAGGGAACACCGTCTTTGAAAGTAGCATTATTACATTCTTGAAGATAACCACTAACAGAAGTAAAAATAGATGGAATACCTAGACGACTAAATCAATCAAAAATTGTGTTTTAGTGTTATATATTTTGAATATATTGTGTATCAATTGTCTGATCACTTTTGAATACTCTACTCGCTGACATAAGAGAAATTACATAATGACTCCTTCTCGGGTAATGTTTACAAGAGTGGATCAATAAATATGGTTTCTATCGTGTATCAATAGGTAAATATTTCACATTAATAGTTCTTTGCATGCAGTAGGAATTGATGACATTTATCCTTATACACACTGCTCAAGATGTAATACAATTTTTTACAACCAGTGAGTTTGCTTTTCTACTTTGACGCAGCGCTATTATCCCAATTAAAAGATTTTGCTGTGCCAACATTGGCCCAATGTTTGGCTCTACTAATGGACCAACGTTAGCATATTATTTTGCCCAACATAAATTTATACCTGTATGCACACTTTTAAGAGTAGTGTATTTTTCTTACATTAAGGGATTCACACAATCATTTACCAACCAAAAAATTACTAACATGTTTCGACATTGGTAATGTGTTTGCAAGAAGAAATATTTCATAGATAATACCAACTAATAAACAATATACTTACGTTGGTTACAAGTGTTTAAAAAAAATTGCCCACTAACAAAGAGTAAAAATAACTGGGTTAATCATATTAATATATACCACATATCCCTTCACAACATGATTTGAAAAGGTACTTGGAACTCTCATCTGTGCAGTCATCCATAAGCTGTATGTATTACCCAAGTCAGTTTAACTGTCTTGAAACTTTATTTAAAACCCACCAGCTATAGCAGTATATTTTGCAAATAACAACGAAAAACATAACCAACAACAAACAGTTTTGTTTTAAGAAAATCTCTGCTAAAAAAACCCCAACCTTGAAGCAAATAAAATGAATTGTATATGGGTTTATTTAGTAAATATTAATAATATCCTATGTTGGCATAATGACTGCAATGCAATATTGTCCCAACGTAACAAAAAGTTCCCTTCACCAAGTGTTACGTTCACAACATTGTCTCAACAAGTGAGGATAAAACACAGTTTAAAATAAAATACATTTAGTAAGTCTTCATTTGCTGAGAAAATCAACATTTTTTTTGCAAATAAAACGATTATTTTCTATTAGTGAATTTACGTTAGATATACAATAATGGCTAGACAAATGTTTACATACCGAATACCAGCATTATAATTTCGAACAACTCATGTAGAGAAAGACTGTTGGTACATTTGCTCAAATCTGCTTATACATGGGCAGCCCACAAACTGTTTCTGTAATAAGTTAACATCTTTAATGCACCCGCAGATGCATGCGGCCTTCATGATAGCCTCTGACTGTTGTGTGAGGTTGGCCACATCTGGACNTCTTTAATGCACCCGCAGATGCATGCGGCCTTCATGATAGCCTCTGACTGTTGTGTGAGGTTGGCCACATCTGGACCACTGCTCATATAAGTACCATGTAGTAAAATACAATATCCCCATAAGAAGCCTGATTCTGCATAACCAACTGTATACTAAGCATTGCGGCACCACCGGTGGTCCATGAGTGGCAATAGTGGCTCACTGGCGTACTGCTTCCGGCCTGCCATAAGTTAATCGACTACTATCAGCCGATTGTTGGCCATCCATTTGTAGCCCAGCTATTTGCCACTTACAACCCAGCTATTGGCCACTTGTGGCCCACCTAAAAAAGCTTGCCTAGCATTTTCAAACCCAAAAGATAATTGTGTTTTTACTAAGAAAGAATTATTGAATTCCCACCTTTATATACATATGTTAAATTTCGTATTATTTCAAGATCGGTACATTGCTTTTGAGAAACGCTGAAGCAAACTCTTAACCCTTGTGTTCATAGCCTAAAATTATATCCACCACTCTACCATGTATTCATGTAGAAACGTGTTAAGTAAATCTTAATACTTTTCAGACATAAAGGTTGCGTTTATAACTTGACTACAGACACAATTTAAGTTAGTATCACTGGTCAATACTACCAGAATGTATGTGTTTCGTTTATATGAATAGTATTTCAGTTTTGGAGTACTTCAAGGTAGTATTTAAAATCCAATAAATANATGTATGTGTTTCGTTTATATGAATAGTATTTCAGTTTTGGAGTACTTCAAGGTAGTATTTAAAATCCAATAAATACATAAATTTATTCTTAACAGGATTCCAGTCTAAAAACCAAATTTTTGTATAACTATTAATGTCATATGAAAATGTCACATGATAATTTTTTACACATATGCATGAAATAAAAAATGAAGTGATTTCACATACGCTATTTGGTGCTTCACAACAACATATATTTAGCAAGCCATAAATTTCCCATGAAACTATCGCTAATAGGTCCCAAACAGTAACAGTTGGCATTTCAAATAGCCCATAACCTTGCTGCCTAATGTTTTCTCAGTAGAAAGCAAAAGTTTACATGCCATAAATGGCCCTTAAGCTAGCTGCTATAACGTCTTAAGCAGTTAGTAACAGTTGGCATTCCATAAGTGACCTATGAGCATGCTGCTAGTATGTCCCCAGCAGTAAGCAACAGCTGGGATTCCATAAGTGGCTCATTAGCTACCTGCTAAAAATTCCCCAACAGTAGGTAACATTTGGCATTTCATAAATGACCCATATACTTGCTATTAATATTTTCCCAGTAGTAACTAAAAATGTATCGTTTTATCTATTGTCTGCTTGTTGAGCTTGCATTGAATTCTAACTATCATTTTTAAAGCATTCGCATACATTTTTTAAATATAAAAACCGGTTAAGTCACTTATATTGGTGTGATCTGATACCAACCCTATAAAAAATGCTGACAGTCGTAAACCAGAATGTTTGCCACCACTGCCAACAGTAAACTGATTTTTTTTCCGCGAGAAGGTGCCCTTTTAGATAGGATCTTTCCTGAATCCCTAGGTGTTGGGGCTCAGCCGTGAGACGCACTTAAGTCCCATTCCTACTAAGGACCTCCGACTCTCCTCTTAGTTTTAAGGTAGGTTAGAAAAAAATTATATACCTGGAACAAACTAAACTATCACCTATGAATAAGATTTTAAATGATACATGGCTTGAGTGCTAAAAACATTGCTTTTAAATAACCATACGAAATTATAATGTTATTTCAAAATGAAAATTTTAATTTCCATTATCTGCATTATTCTCTTTACACAATTCTGGCTCAAAAGAAGTTCACATACCAGAGGTCAGCAGTATGTTTTCCAACAAGTCACCAACACATCACCAACGAAGTCTCTTTTATATAAAACATAGTATGCGTGTTAAAAAGTATAGCTTTTAAACAAACATACAAAATTAATGTTTCTATTAACTTGAGATATTGTAATTACCATTGTTTGCACAAAGTTTGTTACACAGCGTTGTCATAACAGAAGTATGCATACCAAATACCGACAGTAAATTTTCCAACAAGTAACCAACACATTATCAAAGAGTCATTTTAAATAAGGCATAATTTGTTTGTTATGACATTGATTTTAAACAATCATACAAAATAATAGAGTTAGTTAGTTGGATATATGGTAAATAAAATTGATGGCATTATGTTGGTTATACAATGTTGACCCAACTTAACAATTAGTACCAGTAACCACATGTTGTTTTTCCTTAATTGGCACAACATGTAACAAACTAAACATATTTTAAAGATAAATATCTCAAGTCATGATGAAAATTAAATACTAGGAAGTGGCATAGTTTTAATTCGAAAATGTTGTTCCAATCTTTTACATAAATTGTTGGTTGTCCAACATTTGCCCAACAGAAAATACCTACCTATTTCAATCAGTACTTCTACCAACTTGTTGCCAACCATCAACAAACCATTTAAAATTTTAAAAATCCCACTTGCGATCGGTTATGGCATTTTGTGAATTAGTGACGACATTGGTTTAGATAAAAAAAAAAGTTTNACACTTTACATTGGGCCAATGTTGTTTTAACTTATTTGTACCCGCCCAACATATAACCAATCAAATGTCAACATTGTAGCTATGAACATTTCTAATGGAGTAGCCACACATGCCATACCACGCTTCGACCGCCCAATCACCGGGGAAATGGTTCACGTACTTTCTTCACAGGAGTACTCAGCTCCCACCTGTATTGACCATATCCAAAACCAGAACATAATTCATAAATGTGCATGGTCACACCCTTCCACAAATACTAAGACCCTCATACTCAGCACTAAGCATGTGGTACGGCCCGGATACTGTATGGACACTGGTTTTTGTCCAGGTCACCACCAGATAAATAATGTAACTCAACACCTAACTATTCAGCAGGAATTGGATCCATTTCGATATTCCCTAGCATACAGTTTTAACCACTGCTACCACGAATCTGACACTCTGGATCGGTCACCAGAGAAAACCTCCCATGGGGCTTAACCGATCAATTGCATTTCTACTCACTTCCCATAATACTCGTGGGTTTCTCAGAACTCGCCGCTCAAACGCATAATGCTGAGCATCTATTGGGGGAACAGTGGCAAACCTTTCCACCTCCTAGAACAGAACGCTCCTTCGTCCTTCACTTCCATATTAAAACGGCCGAGAGAGATGTGTACTGCCCCCAGAGACAGCGCCAGTTCCACCGGTCCGAGCATTACACCTATTACAGGTCGGTTATCCTTCGCATATCATTAAGGTTCTTTAATGCCTTACCGGGCATAAGCCTTGTCCCTATTATAGGCAAGTAGCTCGCTCAGCCAACTCACCTCCATCCGCAATTCCCAGCAGAGAATACAATGCAGCATGTTCTGACATATGGTCCATAATCTCTAACCACATGACGAATTTTATTAGGAGAATCGACTGAGGATAACACTAAACTTTACTTGTGACACAGGTTTTCATATGGAATTACTCACCACATCATTCATGTATATCTTGTTTGTCATGACCTTTCCAAGTTAGCTACCAACATGTTTAGCATAACAGTAGAAATATGATTGTTTTTCCACTCGAGTTCTTTCAGAGTTGAGAGCAAACACCGTAAGAGACCATGTCGTTTACCCATAGATTTTATGCTTCTTAATGGTAGTGACAGGCTTCCCACATTGCGAAGAGGTAGAGATTACTGCCCCATTAATTTTAACTATATAATAATCGATGTATTAAAGGAAAGCGATTACATGATACAATAGAAAGTATTGTTCACGAACTGCAAGTANGTAAACATTACTTGTGACACAGGTTTTCATATGGCATTACCCACCACATCATTCATGTATATCTTGTTTGTCATCACCTTTCCAAGTTAGCTACCAACATGTTTAGCATAACAGTAGAAATATGATTGTTTTTCCACTCGAGTTCTTTCAGAGTTGAGAGCAAACACCGTAAGAGACCATGTCATTTACCCTTAGATTTTATGCTTCTTAATGGTAGTGACAGGCTTCCCACATTGCGAAAAGGTAGAGATTACTGCCCCATTAATTTGAACTATATAATAATCGATGTATTAAAGGAAAGCGATTACATGATACAATAGAAAGTATTGTTCACGAACTGCAAGTNAACTATATAATAATCGATGTATTAAAGGAAAGCGATTACATGATACAATAGAAAGTATTGTTCACGAACTGCAAGTATTTAGTTTATGCATTGAAATACACAAAAAATAAATCTACATTTTCGCAATTATATGATTTTCTCTTTTACCATTCCCAATTGCTATTCTGAGATACTTCTTAATGTATGCCGCAAGAAGTTGGCTTTAAAACATTATTAGCTAGGAAGCGCGCAAAGAGACAAGTATTGAGTCTGAGGTTATGTCCCTTAGGTAATTTGAAAATGGTCGTGTTCCCTTTGAGGAACGAACTTGCTAAAGAATGTTTAAGTAATAAATGCACTGAGTTATATTTGAGGAATCAATTCGCCGAATTATGGTTTAGGAAATAATGGTAGGAGGGTATGTTTGAGAAACGTATGGACTAAGAAATGAATGAAGGATTAATAATCTCAGACATTTTTTGAGGATGTTTTAGAAATGTTTGTTGCCTAATGTGCAATTTACTATTCATATAAATTACTTACGGAATAATGAATAACATCAGCCTTTTCTGTTTCGGTGATGCTTTTGTGTCCAATGGCTGCAAAATTGCACGCAACTACGCCTAGAGACTTGTGTCATGTCACTTTTTCCCAGGTCAGGAGTATTACCTACCAGCTAGCTTTCATGGATATATCCAGTGGTTAGGAACTCACATTCGGTTACGCTATTAAAAGGACTCAGGGCTTAACACAACATATTGACTTGTTCGGTCTAATGCAGTCCTGGTGCAGTCCATTTGAAAGGGTTTTTTTTCTTTGCCTGTCAAAGGCCAGACACGCAATCTTTATATTTTCACCTCAGCGCCTATGCCGTTTCTGGGTAATGCCGGGGTATAAGTATTTCCTTTAAATTATCATTGTGTTATCTATTTTAATAACAATTTCCTTCCTTTGACTCTCTTGAGCCACGTATCTTTAACGTTTTCTTTTTAATTCTTTGCATACCATCTTTCTTTGATTTATTAATCCTAATTAATATTATAAATGCGAAATGTGTTTGTTTACTTGTTTGTTTGTCCTTCTTTAACGTCGCAACGGAGCAACGGATAGTCGTGATTTTTTCTACAGAGATAGTTTGAGGCCCGGGAAGTGACACAAGCTAGTTTTCATCAAAATATTTCATTCCCTCAGGAATTTTTTTTAGTAAAAACAGCGCCCCTGGTACAATTCTCCGTCAATGTAAGTTGTTAGTGTGGGACGACGTCGCAACGGAGCAACGGATCGTTGTGATATTTTGCACAGAGATAGTTGGAGGGCCGGGAAGTGACATAGGCTACTTTTTATGCCGAGAAAATATCTCATTGCCTCGCGAAAATTGTTATTGGAAAATTAAAATTACACAAACGGAATAACAATGCAACGTCGCAACCGAGCAACAGATAGACGTAATTTCTTGCACAGAAATAGTTGGACGGCTGAAAGGTGATATTAACTACTTTTATCACGAGAAAATATCTCAAAAAATTTACAAACGATAATAGTTAATCAAGTCGGAAAAAAAAATTGCTGCCATCGCGCTCTATTGCAATACGCTGTCCAAACCGCTAAATATGGAACAATATCATGTATTAAAGAATTGTGTAGAATAAAAAGACCTAAAAAAACTCCACGTTAGCATATATCTATCTATAACAGAGAAATACTAATCAGTGCTTTTACTATTAAATTCACCAAGACGTTGAGTTTTATAATATGTATACAGTATAGAAGATTAACACTAAGTAAAATTCAACTTTATTTNTGCAACGTCGCAACCGAGCAACAGATAGACGTAATTTCTTGCACAGAAATAGTTGGACGGCTGAAAGGTGATATTTACTACTTTTATCGCGAGAAAATATCTCAAAAAATTTACAAACGATAACAGTTAATCAAGTCGGAAAAAAAAATTGCTGCCAGCGTGCTCTATTGCAATACGCTGTCCAAACCGCTAAATATGGAACAATATCATGTATTAAAGAATTGTGTAGAATAAAAAGACCTAAAAAAAACTCCACGTTAGCATATATCTATCTATAACAGAGAAATACTAATAAGTGTTTTTACTATTTAATTCACCAAGACGTTGAGTTTTATAATATGTATACAGTATAGAAGATTAACACTAAGTAAAATTCAACTTTATTTNAATTCACCAAGACGTTGAGTTTTATAATATGTATACAGTATAGAAGATTAACACTAAGTAAAATTCAACTTTATTTATAAAAAAAACTTAAACAATAATTTTGTAGACCACGCGAGCAGAGCCGTGGGCACAGCTAGTGTTGCATATTATTGTAAGTTATATTTTATATTACTGCCAAGCTACTCGAATAGTGACTGTGTTGCGGTTGATACTGCTATCCACCCTGACACTCCCAGCAACCTGGGGGTTATCCTCTGTGTTCTAATATATATATATTTATACTCAACTTTTCTAAGGCATTGTGTACCGGCTCTACAATATATATTAAGTATATCGACCCCTTCGTTAGGCAGCAGCCGGGAGGGGTCCTGTGGACTCCTTTTCTATCCCCCTCTTCCCGCATAAACATTCCTTCAGTCTGGATTCACGTAATTCAATTCTCATGTTGTATGATCCATTGCCAAGTCCGTATATTTCGAGTCTCTATTACCCTGGTTCCTTGCTTAGGTCATTGCTCCTCCAGTTTTCATATTCCTTGTACGTTGCGATGTCTGCATTATGTCTTCTAGCTTCTTCAGAGTGGGAGGCAAAGCCCCCCAAACTCGTCAGGTGCCTTCTANTGCGATGTCTGCATTATGTCTTCTAGCTTCTTCAGAGTGGGAGGCAAAGCCCCCCAAACTCGTCAGGTGCCTTCTAACGAAACCTTCAAAAGTTGTACCTATTTGCACTGGGATTACCCAGGCTGTGTAGTGGGCCCACTCCCACTAATAAANACGAAACCTTCAAAAGTTGTACCTATTTGCACTGGGATTACCCAGGCTGTGTAGTGGGCCCACTCCCACTAATAAATGTATATAGCGGTTTTACATTTGTCCACTTTATTTCAGCGGATCCACTCCCTGCATCTAAATTTTTATACAGGTTTTATTTTTCAGTATTAGGGTGTGGTATCATTTTCAGGGAGGAGTATCTTCGATTTCTGGTGAATTATTTTGTATCCACAAATAAAACTCTTCTAATCTTGAACATATTTTCCTTACATATTCCTCCATTACCGTGTTGGCCATTATATCACGTACATCACTTCCATGGTCTTTTGTTTTAAGTCTTATACGGTTTTGAATACTTAAGTCCTCAATCTTAGGAAAACCTTGTATTGCATGTAACATTGCGTCTTCAGTGTTGCATATCCTACAAAGAGGGGAGTCTACAAAACAAAATCTACTTACATTTGCTTTGAAATTTTCATGTCCTGTTAACATTTGTGACAGATGATAATCAGCCGTGATCCAGTTATGACCGATGATATCCCTTATGTAAGGTATATTCTGTATGTTGTGCGCCTCTTCTCCGAGACATCTAATCTCCCCTGCCAGAGTACCAGCATATATCTTCTGACGTCATTCTTCCTCACTGCTGATGCAGATCGTCCGTCAGTTACATTCATTATACTTCATCGTTCTATAACTAACAGATCGATGGGGATTATTCTAGCATCACTTGCAATGCTTCAGGTGATGGCGTCCTGTATGTTTTTGTAATTGCAAGCAATGCAGCTCTCTGTCTCTTCAGTAGAAGTATATGTGTATGCACTAATATTGCATTTTATTACCATAATGCAGATACATATAATGTAATTCCAAGGAAGACACTTTTGTACAGAGATATCATGATTTTAAACCCAAGTCTCCATGTTGATGTAAACACTGCTCGCATGTTCGTGATAAAGCTTACAGCTTTATCCATGAAATACCCAATTTGATCCTGGAAGTATAGCTTGATTTCCAACATCACTCTAAGATTAGTAACTGTGATCTTTATCTTCACTGCTCTTCCCTCAAATATTATGATTGGCAATCTTTGAAGTCTTCCCTTGAGTAGCATTGCACTGGTTTTCTCAACAGAGAATTCCAAAATTACTATATTTCCCCATCTCTCGATCTGCTGTAATGTTTCTTCTTTTTTATTTTCCAATTCAGCTCGACTCCACGCTGGAATTATCACAAAATCATCATCGGCGTAAGCAAATATTTCACTTTCTTCTGTCAGCTGCAAATTCAGTAGTGAGTCAAAAAGAATATTCCATAAGACAGGCCCTATGANAATATTTCACTTTCTTCTGTCAGCTGCAAATTCAGTAGTGAGTCAAAAAGAATATTCCATAAGACAGGCCCTATGACCAATCCCTGGGGACATCCCTAAGACCTTTTCTTCTGAAACATATGTTGTTCACTTTGTTCTAACTTATTATGTTCACAAGATAATTAATTAATATAGCATAAATATTAGCTGGGCACTCCTCTCTCAACTGCCAAAGCATTCCTGGCCACCATACATTATCGAAGGCTCCAATTATGTCATGGAAAATTCCCAAGAATAAGATTGTCGACAGGATTTTACTTTCCGAACCACATCAAATACAGCTCTTTCTGTGCCTCTGTCGTTCCGAAAACAGCATTGTTGCGTATGGAGGCCCTCGGGTGCTTCTAGAAAACCTAGTAATCTTTGGTGTTCTAACTATTCCAGAATTTTTCTGAGCACTGGCAATAATGTAAGGGGTCTGTATGATTTTGAGTTAGTTGGGTCTTTATTTCCTCCTTTACACAAGATTGTGTAAATTCAACTTTTTCAGATATTTGAGAAATATCCATTATTAAGACAATAATTCATCAGTGATAGCAGGTCCTTTCTTATCCTTGGGCAAAATCTGTTGATTTCAGAAGTTATCCCGTCATGTTCAGATGACTTCTTATTTTTGAGCCCTGCAGCCAGAAGCAACAAGGAATAAGCTAATATGACTTCACATGGAAAGGGTGGGTAGGATAGGTGGCGCAAAGCAGCACAGGAAGATGCTGCGTGACGACATCCAGGGCATCGCCAAGCCGGCAATCTGCAGGCTGGCCAGGAGCGGAAGAGTGAAACGCATCTCGGGGCTCATCTACGAAGAGCACGGGGTGTGCTCAAAGTGATTTGGAAAATGTCATCCGCGATGCTTTCACCTACACTGAACACGCCAAGAGGAAAACTGTCACTGCAATGAACATCATGTATGCCTTGAAGAGACAGGGCAGCACTCTCTACTGCTTCGGAGCCTAAGCCGAACTCGGCCAGCCATCAAAATTGCCTAATGTGCCATTTGCTAATCCTATAAAGGAATCGTGGCATATTGAATTACATCGGCTTGTTCGGTGTCGGTGATGCTTTTGTGTCCAATGGCTACAAAACGACAACCAACTTTGCCTATGAAATGTCTTAGAGACTTGTGCAATGTCATTTTTACCCAAATCAGTAGTATTACCTACAAGCTAGCTTTCATGACTATCTCTAGTGGTTTAGAACTGGAATTCGGTTATGTCAAAAAAAGAGCTCAGGGCTTAACACAACACGCAGGCTTGTTCCGTCTAATGCAGTCCTGGTGCATTCCATATTAAAAACACCTAATCACAGCGCCCCCTAATTAACACCGCCTATTCCTTCAAGATGGTAGGTGTGGAAACATACTATACTTTAACATGATCTGAGTCATTATGATCGCTATACTTTATGGTTGGTCACATATAATTGTTGTAATTTCTTTAAAAAAACTAAAAAGTTGAATCGCAGTCTACATAAATTGTCACCATGAATATAAAAAATAATAAAATTAGGACGACTTTGATTTTTTTATAACGTACACACATTATCAAAAAAAATTTCACCATAAACGAATAGCACGAAAACAAAGAAGGTTGGCACACAATATCATCATAGCCCGACATATGCCTAATTTGCATTTAATGAAGATTCCTTGTGCAGATGTTCTACAAGGGAGTATACATGTCCCGCCATCATTCATAACAGCAAGACAACGAATAAGGCCTTAGTAGTAGGNGATGTTCTACAAGGGAGTATACATGTCCCGCCATCATTCATAACAGCAAGACAACGAATAAGGCCTTAGTAGTAGGGTGAGTGTGGGCAGTAGCCACAGAACAAAGTTCAGTGAACACGCAAAATGCCCAGGGTTGCACTCGACAACCCTTTGACGAGCTGGATGAGTTTCAGAGAGGTCGCATTGTCTGCCTCCGAGAGGTACTTTTTTGCACATTGCTCGCCACTTGAACTGTTCTGCCTAATTTTGAGNGATGTTCTACAAGGGAGTATACATGTCCCGCCATCATTCATAACAGCAAGACAACGAATAAGGCCTTAGTAGTAGTGTGAGTGTGGGCAGTAGCCACAGAACAAAGTTCAGTGAACACGCAAAATGCCCAGGGTTGCACTCGACAACCCTTTGACGAGCTGGATGAGTTTCAGATAGGTCGCATTGTCTGCCTCCGAGAGGTACTTTTTTGCACATTGCTCGCCACTTGAACTGTTCTGCCTAATTTTGAGTCGATGTTGGACGCCGTGGGAACAAGAGGGTACACACACCCGTCGTGAGAGCACGGGTCGACCCTTGCGAACCACCAGAAGGGAGGATTGTTTAATTGTGCTGCAGGCTGAAAGAACACCACAGACTTCGTTGCGCACCATCAAGGGACATGTTATTGCAGCTGGTGATACGCCTGTCTCCACCGATACTATATACAGGTGGCTAGCATTGCGGAATCTTTCATCCCAGCATCCCTTACTATGTCTACCATTACGACCTGAGAATGGTGGGCAGTATGACAGATTGCGGATTGGCTACGAGTGATGTTCAGCGAAGAATCAAGATTCTATCTTGGTATAGACGACCACCGAATTCGAGTCTGAATATGTCCTGACCGTCACCATGATCCACGCATAATTGTAAAGCGACACACAGTTCCAATGAGAGGTGTCATTGTGAGGAGTGCAATTTCCTTCGATTACCTTCCCCCACTGGTTGTTATTGAAGGAACCTTGACAATGTGGCGACACGTCCAGGAGATTCTGTGACCATGTGCATTCCCCTTCCTGGTGCAGCTTTACAACTTCATTTTGCAACAGGATGATGCCCGGCCTTACACATCACGGTTATCTCTGCCCTTCCTTCGTGATATCAGCATGGTACCTTGGATAGCAAGGTTTCCAGACCTCTTGCCCGTTGGGAATGTTTGGTCCTAGATTTGACAGCAACTTCATCAAGCAGCAACTACAGCAGATTTAGAGCATCAGTTGCGCCAAGTGTAGCAGGATATTGCTCAATACAACATCCAATGTCTCTATGCCTCCATGCCCAACCATATCGCTGCCTTTCTCCATACTATGGGTGGTCCATCGCCATACTAATTGCATCCTACAAGTGTTAAGTCACCTGCAATACATGCTTGTTGTGATACAATATTTTGATGATTTCTGTATGCATACTACCATGTCCTGTGCATGTACGACCTCATGCACGCCTGCGATGGCACCTTCAGGGTAATCAATATCTTTGCATATGAGTGTATTATATAGATTTTATAAAATGTTGTTTAGAATGTTGTAATAAAAGAAATAATGGGGTTTTATTTGGTCATTCCATCTTTCATAAAATATCATCATAACTTAAAAAACATATTTCTAGCTATTCTTAAGTTTTTAATTCATATTCGTATTATAAACTCAGTTAATATAAGGTTTACATAGGATATATTTTGCACAAATATATAGTGAAGAGAAAAAGTTAAGTTTTGTGATAGTGAATTTTTAATAAATATATATTCATTTCTAATTAGACTTAGAAGTTAATGCAACGTAAATGTAGTACATTTTTTACACATGAACCTTGCCAAATAATATAAATAATAAGGTGAATATGACAGATTTTGGTTTCTGCATACCCTATGCTTATACGAAAATGGCCAGCTGGTCGAATATATGTAATATTTTTATTAAGATTTTTCTGGAACTTTAATAAGTATTTTTTTCTCGAGTTAAATTTTATAATTTTTCGATTTTTTTTTTTTTGTTCAGTGTAACTGTGATGTCAGGTAAAGGATATCTTCCAGGTCAGATCATCCAATATAGGGGTCACCATATTAAAGATGACCAATGAAATACCTAAGTGACACAACTGAAAAAATTAAGGGATGAAATCATATTAAGCAAGTAGATTTTGGAATATAGAATAAAGACCTAACACAGGTTTTATACGAGGATTATATTGGTAAAGTAAGACATGAAGTCTGCAGCTGGAATACCGACTCGACCGAACATTTTAAGCTCTACGTTTGTGCTTGAATATTTGACTGTGTATGTGCTCATATGCAACTGAGTTTGAAACTCGAAACTGTATATAACTATTTTTTTCTTAGGTGTGCAAAAAATTTATTTTTCTTCTAAATGATGAAGAATATTTAGAAATAGGCCTGNCATATTAAGCAAGTAGATTTTGGAATATAGAATAAAGACCTAACACAGGTTTTATACGAGGATTATATTGGTAAATTAAGACATGAAGTCTGCAGCTGGAATACCGACTCGACCGAACATTTTAAGCTCTACGTTTGTGCTTGAATATTTGACTGTGTATGTGCTCATATGCAACTGAGTTTGAAACTCGAAACTGTAAATAACTATTTTTTTCTTAGGTGTGCAAAAAATTTATTTTTCTTCTAAATGATGAAGAATATTTAGAAATAGGCCTGAGAGTAGTTCAATGCCAATAAATCTCATGTACAAACGAAAAAAGGGAAAGAGGAATCGCTAGATTGGCACCAAAACTGCATTGAAGAGGCAAAATAAAATTAAACCTGGGGATCAGATGCAGGAATAATTTTGGTCAGTGGAAATTCAATGACATAATTTTTTGTGTAAACATGTACTTCACAACCTGGGAACATCTTAATATTCACAGAGTTCTCTAATTAGAGATAATTATATAGGTGTTCTTAGAAAATGATCGTCCTGCTGTTCTTCTGTCAAGCTTTCTAAAAGTTCTACTCATGGCCTGAAACTTGCTCCAACCTGTGTAAATGATAAGGTGAGCAAAGTTTCAGGTGTGTGGGTGGAGCACAATTATCATCAAAGTAAACTGTTAATGTGCATTATGAACAAGCATAGGCACTTAATGATGTTCTACGGTAATGTACAGAGCTCTGCTTTCAACACCAGGGATCAAGGTAAGAATATTGAATTAATTATGTATTACTCACCAATAATAAACTTACAGTACTGCGCCTAGGGGTATTTAGTAATTATAATACATATTAGAAATCACGAATAATTTTTATGTTCTAACTGCGCATTCATTGATTTAAGTTGCAATTAAATGTTTTTTTTATCTGAGGCAGATACAAAAATGTTGGAATGCATTTAAAGATAAATTTAAGCCGGCTTTATCCGAGGGCCAGGCCTTTCATCTAGGATAGGCCTAACATACGAACATGTAATTGAAAGGAGTGCGAAAAAAATCCTGGTAGCAGGAGGGAAGAATGTGAACTTCCATGCGAAATATGTACATCAACATTTTATCCGCAGTCATTTGCAATGGTGAGTACCCTCGTCCAAGAATTTGTCCGCTTAGAGTCGTGTATAGTAAATAGGACGTTGGAGGTTAATATTTATTCGCTGCGCCAATTATGGTTTCTGCCTTGTAGTTTTATTTTTGGGTGATTTCGGAATGTGGGCTAATACTCCAATAAAATAGATCCGTTTCGTAATTACGAAAATATAGTGCTGTCACCATCAAACGAATAACTTTTTCCTTCCTTAATATTTAAAGCCGACGTTATGAGGAATAGATTTGGCAAGATGATACTTTTTGGCCCAAAGTTTTTTAGAGGGACAGTTGTTTGACACAAGAAGCTTTCGGTACAACAGGCGTTTAGTAAAATATGAGTCTGGTAGAACAAGAATTTCGGAACACATTTGTGTATCGAGCATGGAAGTTTATTTCCAACAATTCAGTTATTAACATTTTCATGTCAACACTTGCCAATTATACAAATTAGCAAAAAAACATTTACCAGCATCAACGATTCGCGCGAGTTGATAGAAGGTTACCACACATTATCGTCATAGTCGACATGTGTCCCATTTGTTTTTAATGTGGTTTGCTTCAGTGGATGTGCTGCTAGGGATCATATATCCATCATTCATAGCTACAAGACACCTAATAGAGCTTTAGTAACAATGTGATCAGTGAGCCAGGAACCATGTACAGTGAACACACAGCATGCCGCAATTGTCCATTCGACAAGCTTTGCCCAGCAAGATGAGTTCGAGAGAGGGTGCACCGTCGGCCTCCGAGAGTCAGGTAGTACAATTTGGCACATTGCTGTCCACATGAATCGTACTACTTACACTGTGAGTCGGTGTTGGACGCAGTGGGAACAGGAGGGTACACACACCTGTAAAAAAGGCTCGAGTCGACTCCGGCAGAGAACCAGCAGGAAGGATCGTTTCATCGGAAAGCTTTCCATGGGCATCGCTGCGCATCGTCCAAGGACATGTCACGGTCGCTAGGGATACGCCTTTGTCCACCAGTACTATAACCAGATGGCTAGCAGAGCGGGATCTGTCGTCGCTGCGTCCTTACAACATTTGCCATTAAGACCTGAGCATTGCCAAGCACGTTTGACATTCTGTTTAGAACAGGCAACATGACAGCTTTTTTATTGGCGTTCTGCGCCGAATCACAGTTCTGTCTGGATACATACCACCGCCGAATTCGAGTCTGGAGACATCCTGACCGGCACCATGATACATGATTCATCGTAGAGCAGTTCACTACCGAACGAGAGGTGTCAAAGTGTTCAGTGCCATTTCCTACAATTCCTGCGCTACACTACTTGTGACTGTAGAAACCCTAACAGCTCGGTGGTATATCAAGGGAATTCTACGACTATGTGCCCTCCCATTGCTTGTGCAGATTTAACACCCCATTTTCCAGCAGGAAAACGCCTGACCTCACATATTGAACATGTTTCCTTGGCCAGCAAGGCCTCCCGGACCTCTCGTCCATCGAAAACTTTTTGGACCGGACTGGAGGGCAACTTCGGCCATCAGCAACTACGGTGTGTTTGTAGGGTCAGTTGCACCAGTTGTGACAGGATTTTACTCAGGAGAAAATCCGACATCTGTATGCTTCCATGCCCGACATGCTACAGGTGGTCGTACACCATAGTAAGTGCATCCTGCTGGTGTTGGTACCCTGCAACACATACTTGGCATGGTACAATATTTTGTATTTTTCTGTATTCATACTACTATGGCCTGTGCCTGTACCCACTAACGTGTCTCTGCGATGACACTTTCAGCATGTATACTCACCCTGAAAACTACAAGTTGGCTTATAAATTGCCCGACATGGAAAAGTGACATGTTTCTATGTTGATCTCTCTATTATTACAAAGTCTTATACATGCTATCAGAATGTACGATTATTTTTTAATGAGTTGGTTTTTAAAATTAGTAACAAGATTATTGTAGTTATGGGGCTACCTGCCTTAGGTAGTTTAAATGGTTTTGATGTTAGGGAGGAGGTTTGGAAGGAGCTATGTGGCTGTGCGGCTGGCTATTTTTGCCTCGAATTGTAATTGATAGGCAGTCTTCGGCAGAATTGATGCCCCCTACTTCGGCTCTTCTCAGGATAGCCTGATGTAACCGAAGGTGATCAGCATTTACGACCGCTAACCATATATGCATACCCATTTGTTTATATGGGTCTGTAAGTAAATTGGTTTAATATACACAAGCAATTTCAAGTCGAATATTATTTATATTCGCCTGTGTTATTTTTTATAGGGAAATATCGTATTCAAAAGAGTGCGGAGCGTCAAGTCCGATTTTCATTCCTCAATTTCATTCCCCAACTTATGGTAAAATTGCCAAAGATTCTTACAATTGCGCTAGAGTGCACTAATGAAGAAAAAATGAAACCATGGCATCACATTCCTCACTCGTGACTGTCTGTTGGTCACATGACATCTAGGACTCTGCAGGTATACACCGAAGAGCCAAACAAACTGGTAAAGGCATGCGTATGCAAATAACAGAGGTATGGAACCAATCAGAGTAATGCGATGCGGTAGGCAGCTAGATCGGTTACTGCTGCTACAATGACAGGTTATCAAGATTTATGTGAGTTTAAACATTATGTTATTGTCAGCGCACGAGAGATGGGGCATAGCATCTCCGAGGTAGCGATAAAATTTGGATGTTCACGTACGACCATTTCACGAGTGTACCGTGAATATCGGGAATCCGGTAAATCATCAGACCTTCGCTGCGGCCGGAAAAAGATCGTGAAAAAACGGGAGAAACAACGACTGACGAAAATCATTAAACGTGACAGACGTGAAACCCTTTCACAAATTGGCGCAGATTGTGTTGTGGACTGCCCTGCAGGATTCATGGTGTGAATTGCCTCCTGCATACCTTCAGACATTAGTCGAGTCCATGCCACGTCGTATTGCGGCACTTCGGCGTGCTCGGGGGGCCCTACACAATATTAGGCAGGTGTACCAGTTTTTTTGGCTCTTCAGTGTATAAGGCGGGCAGATTCGCCACCTTCACAGTTCTTCGTCAAATGCGACATGTGATAGATTTTCTTCTCTCTCCTGGTCTTCTTAGCTACAAGTTCTGTAAGGTTTTAGACTACTTGCCGAAGTAAAGATAGGATAATGAGATCATGCTCCTTTCGATACCTGTGTGCATGTTTCTGTAGCTTTGTCTGTCATGTAACTCTTTCGAATGCATGAACAGAAATTCACTAAACTCGTTACACATGTATTTCTTAGTAAGGACAACCGAATTTTATAGTTTTCAACAACGCGATGTGCTTATCTTAAAAATGGTTCCTTTATAGTTGTATTACTCATCCTGGCATTTTGGACAAATATAGCTACAATATTCGTACAATATTCAACCAATTGTTGCCATATTTGGCCAAAAAAAAAAAAACGAATACTTAGGTAGTCTCTGTACACACATGCAATTTAAATAATATTTCGTCCAAAATTTGAACGCTGAAGATATATATTACACGCATTATATATGACATCACATAACCCCTTTGGTTAGCCATTTTTTTAAGATAGNATTTTGGACAAATATAGCTACAATATTCGTACAATATTCAACCAATTGTTGCCATATTTGGCCAAAAAAAAAAAACGAATACTTAGGTAGTCTCTGTACACACATGCAATTTAAATAATATTTCGTCCAAAATTTTAACGCTGAAGATATATATTACACGCATTATATATGACATCACATAACCCCTTTGGTTAGCCATTTTTTTAAGATAGNAACGCTGAAGATATATATTACACGCATTATATATGACATCACATAACCCCTTTGGTTAGCCATTTTTTTAAGATAGCACTACTTGAATAAATAAATTTTCTCTTTCAGGTATCGGGAAAATACTACCGATTCCTACCAAATTAGGTTAACAGGTAGAACGATGGAAGGCAACGTACATGTATATGTTTTAAACGATCAAGCTCTTGTTTCCAAAATGGCGACCAGGTAAACAATTTAGCTCAATATGCGATATCTAGGAATCCATGTAACCAAATTCAAATTAATATTGTATAAAGGCAGTATCTCCTATGATTATCGAATGTGTGTACACGGAGCCTCTTTTGGTCACAGTTTTTTAAATATAGCACCGAATGAATGAATAAATAAAATTTAATGAATTACATTTTGAAATATTCAACTGACACCTACCAAATTTGGCAAACAATTATTACTCTGGTAGAATATGTAAAGAAAGTTTTTGTAAGAGTTCCCGGCATTTATTTTCAAAATAGTAAACTTAAAGCATTTTTAAAGTAGTATGATATATCTAGAAAACCATGTAACGAACTTTAAAATAAATGTGTAAATGAAATGTGCCAGATTGTTGTTTTCAAATTGGCAGTTATAAAACATTTTCGCTTAGTATGCTATATCTACGAAATTATGTAACCAATTTCAAGTTTGCCTTGTATGCTGACAGTATTTATAACATCCATCAAATAGCTAAGTGTAAACAGAGCCTCTTTTGTATGCCATTTTGTAAGATTATTTAGAAATAATGTTTCTATGTAATTGCTCTACAAATCATCTAGCAAATACTACCACATTTGGCAAAAACTAAACTTCTTATACTAAGATAAACTCTTTAGTCCGCAATAAACAAAGAAGGCACCAGAAGCATTTACATAACCTGTATGCTATATTTCCAGAAACATTCAACTAATTTTCACCAAATCTTTTTAAAAACAGCAATACTAAAGAAGGCCATGCGATGTTAAATAATTTAAGGGGTCCTGACAACGACATTCAAAATGATGGCCATATAAATCATTTATATCAGTTTGTCGTATCTCTTAAATCACTTACCCAAATTTAAAAAAAATAGTATACTGACAGCGTCTATTAGACGCGTCGTATTAAGCCTTTTTAAAGATATTTTTGTAGGATAGTGCAAAGTGGGAAAATATAGTTTTCATGTCATATCTCGGAAGCCAATCAACCGATTTTCACCAAATTCTACACATAAGTAGAACGACTGTCCGACATGTTTATTTATGCTAATTTGTGTTATTTTAAAAATGACCTCATAAATATTTCAGGTTAACAAACCATATCTACCGAAACATGATACTGGTTACATGCCAAGTTAATGCCCAGAATCCTAACTCAATAATGCAGTTGATCACATGCTAGTTTGTGGTAAGAGGATTTCTGGGTTAGAGTCCCGGGTAAGCCAAGTGTGTATTAATAATTGTCTTACTACTTTTGCTATGATTCTGTTTCCATTTCTAATGATATTACTGTCAACAAGACGTCAAGCCCTTACTTCCAACACAGTCTTTAAGAACGTCATTAAATACGTTTTGCACCCATGTAGAGGAAAGTAGTCTCTGTGGGTATTTTTTGTTTTTTTATGTTCCGATCTTCCGTCACATTTCACTGGTTATTATCGGTCCTGGTCTTAATTGGAACATATTTCTGTAAAATACGGTGCAGAAAACACATAGCTTTAAATCAACATAACTTCAGACATGTTCATGTATGGAAATTGTGTGATTGGCATCCCGACTTCATCTTCGGCGGTACCAATGCCGGTTCCAGCTGAACTGTTTACGTCTTCGGTGATGCCATTCGCGACACCATCGGCAGCATCTTCAACTACATAGATGCTAACTGCACGGTCGATACCTCGACAGATATGTTGCTTCTGCAGTAAAAGATTCGTTTTCAGTCATGATGCATGAAGACATGAAGAATATGTATGTGCGATTAATAAAGTTCTAGTAGTAAACAAGTGCGTAAATTGCAGGGTGTCATTTACTAGACATGATAAATGGCCGATTTACACGAAACATGCGTAGCTTTAAGACCTTGGCATGCCAAACTACAATGTATTCTTCCTCCTTCACAGCAGCGCACAAGCTTACTTTTCAAAGCAGAAAGAGTTATAGATGATTAAACATCATCGTACCAGCGACTGTCATGCCCAAAATTCATGGCAGGTTCTGGGATGGTTAAGGCCAATAATTTTATGGAGACCGAACCTGCATACCGACACAATTTAAAGATATATGTCGCTCAAAATGAGGATGGTTGGTCAAATGTTATTTATAATATTTTGGCTCGCATGAAGGAAAGTATCGTCGGGCAGTTCACTTAAGGAATATGTGGGCAGAGCCCAATTAAATTTAATATGTTGCTGGAGTGTGATTCTGAGACACCGGATACTTTCGACAAAGGTACAGACAAAAATGTTTTATGATTGCGAATGTAAATATTCAAGAGTACGTTGGAATTGAAAAGGTTGTAAAATCGTGCATACGAAAAATATTTTAGAAGAGGAGAAACATACAAAGAGCATTGTTCGGGGTGGGTGTTACCATAAGTTAATCACCAACAAATCACAATTAACAAGCAGGAACTGCTACGTGTGTCGTCTTATATAGAGCTCTCAAAATTGATAAAGGGACATGAAGCCATTATCATCTTAAAAAAAACTCCTGCAAACACATGCTTTTCAAGTGGTCGGTTTTAGCAGGTTTTATGGGATGGAAAAACCGTCTGCAAATCGACAAGATAAACAGTGAGCTGGAAACCAAATTGGATTTTTCCATACTGGTATTCCCGACACATTTGTGTCAAATAAACATCTTCAGGAAGAACAACACTTCTGTATCAGTCGACATGTTCTCTCTTAGCACCGAAGAGTAAATTGTTTCTGTATGCGAAGCGAATGATGAAAATGCAGATAATTTAGACTTGCTACTTATGACCACCGAGAAAATTTCCACTATTTCTACACAAAAATTTCTTACCGGCTCATGAGATTCTAACTGATAGCCCACAAGGAAAAAATTAATATATGCAAGCAGTGTTTTACATTTTATAACGACTTGCAAAGAGTTACAGGACTGTGAAGTCAGCAGTGCCTGGACGAGCGCAAGAAATACTCATAGAAAAATGCCCTCGATAGAATCGAGATGACGGAGACAAATTAAGATTTTAGTTTACAAGTACTTGATTTCTAGTTTCACCACCACATGAATAAATAAGTGATCGTGGTCTATGCAGACTTTGAGGCAATATTAAAGCCCATTAAAACCTGCATACCAGAACCCAGCTGCTGGTATACGGATATATGGACATCTGCTAGGAACAGCAGGTTTAGAGCTATTGCATATATTAACAAGTTGATATTAACGGTATTCCTGAATCGCTCACCTCATTACTGTCAAAATAACCAGCGCGTTATAGGGCCAGACAGGGAGAAACATTTCATGGAAGTGATTGTTGATATTGGCAATGTTGTAGATAACATAAATGCGACATTATATAAAATGCTGCCTCTCACCCCTGATGAAAAGAAACCTACATATGGGCGACGCAGTGGTGCTACAGTGAATCAGCATTCATGGTGGGATATTACAAGGTAAAGGTCGAAGACCTTTTTATCGGGTGGTATATTGGGCCTGTATGCACCAGCTGCACTATCCTGCACCGAAGACTGACGAAACTCGTTAGGTTTCACCATAAACTGAGCTATCGCGAGAATATCATTATCAGACCGCTGGAGTATAAGACTAAAAACATATCCAACATACGAGTGAGAAAAACATTACCTTTTCAAAGCAGCTCAGAGAAAGATTTTTCAACCAGTTTTTCGACACCTTCAGATTCATGGCATGCAGCCTGGCGTCCTTGACTATCTACGTGCCATAATGAAAATTTAAAAAAAAAACCTGCCAAATATTTTAGCACGAGCAAACTGCCATTTGTTAAAAGAAATGTGATTTCCCATATGATTCAATCACTATATGGGGGAAGTTTAACGAGAAGTACCTGCCCCTCCTGCCGAGAAGAATTTTACAATAGGCTGATGGACACAGGTGTTACACCTTGGAGGTCGACATCGTGTATCCTGAATCCCTGCATGAACACGGTTACTTGCATTTCCGTCCTATTAACCAGTGCCTGCTGGGATGTAAAGATCAGAAACTGATGACGATACGGGAGCACAAGAACAAATACATTGTTTACTACTGCGACGTCAAGCATAAAATGGCCAGAAGTTTACCAGAATTCGCTGTGTGCTCCAGTTCGAACAAACTGCATAGATAAATAATGGGGAGCCACCAACGATTTGAAAAGGAATTTTTTAAAATTGGAAATTTAGAATTATCGGAAAATAAATACGTAACAAAAGAAAACATAAAGAAGCTGTAATTTGTTTCAAGTAAGAAAATAATGAACGAAATTCCTGAGGCAAATTCAACATTCCTGAACCTAAAGATATACCATGAATCTCTTTCCCTTATAAATTTACTGGACGAATCCATAATTTCGACAAGCCGATATATGCAGGGTTCTCCATCCTTGACCCGTAGAAAATACTTATGTACTATTTTCACTCTGACGAATGTATGGCAAGGAAAACATATGTAGCTCCTATACAAGGAAACAAACTCGTTCCTGTGCCATGTTCGACAGCATTGTCGCGAGCATAAGGTTATTCACTGAGTTCGACACCAGGAGCTACCCCATGACCAACGAGTGCTTTTAGTCTGCAAAAATTAGATCGTGGGAAAGATCAAGCAGTATTACAATGACGATATCATGACATAATTCGTAGGGCTCAGAGTGAAATTATTATCGTATTAGAACAGCGAGGTCATTAGAAACTCCTATGGATATCAGGAGTGTGCGGTACAATATAAACTTGACTTTTACGATTGTGTAGCGGTATTAAACAATCTGCAAGCAATGTATGAATTCATAAACACAATACGATGACATCAGCATGTACTATATGCAGATATTTTAAATAAATTTGCACTGTTTTGCTCCGATAAAAAGTGAATGATAAGTAAAGATGGTGTACATATATTGCCTTATGGCTATCTAGCTTAGGTTGTTTTGGAATGTAAATATGTAACTACAGACTGAATTGTGTATGTTTAGATGTGATAAACACCGGTAGAATTTTTCTCCTTTAACCATTTAGTTATAAAAATCGATTTCTTCGGCTCTTTCACCTTGTAATGAAGATTAAGCGTTTATATGAAGAAGTACGGCTGACTTCCACGGATATGAGCCAAGACCTATACCTTCTTCTCGAGGGTGCTAACAGTACGGATACTGCTAAAAGTCTTCGACTACACTGCATGCCGACATGAGAAAACTAGGTATTTGAAGAATACGTCATATCGTGCAAGTATTTGAGAAATACCAATATATTACACATAAATATAAAACATATATATACAAATTACAATATTGTCTGTTTTATTTATTATTCCATTCATTTCTGCTCCAACAACTATCCTATCGTGAAGTAGGCTCTTGACAACGAGTAGTTATCATTCTCCGAACACTGGGAATAAACACCAGATTTTTTTTCTAAGTCTGAAAGAGAATTAATAATTTTTATGGTTAAGGGTATCGAACTCAGGTCGGTAAACCATGCCTCACCCATAGTAATTACTTAAAACAATATATCAGATACATATGGGCAAATAAACAGACAGAAAAACATGAACAAACATAGCTAAATATGTACCAAATCTTGAATTGGTATTAGAACTGTGGACCCTAGATTTCACTATATCCTTTATACTCTTCGTCCAAAACTTGTCTAACAGCCTACTTCATATGTTCCATACATCATTTACATGTATGGGATTTATGACAGTTTTTCACTAAAGTGTAAGTTAGATTTTCTTGCATGTAAACTCGTAGATAAAAAAGGTAAATCTAAGCTAAGTGGCCCCTGGCACTGGATCCGAAGCCATCCAAACAATATGTTGTGACATCACTAGGCAGTCCTTTTATTATGGGGTGACCTTGAAATTGACCGTCGATGACGTTGACCCATTGTGATTTTGACCTTGGAATGACATTAAACCGTAAAATTTTAGAAAAATTGCAAAAATTCTATAAATATTTTTTATAATATATACAATTTTACATTATTGTCAACAACCTCTATCTAGGATATTGTGACCTAAGCACTGAGCGAGCATTAATCCAAAACATCAAACACAAAAATTAGTCAAATATTATATAATGGGGAAAAATTTCATTATTAACTCCGATCATATTGTATATCCCTGAGTTTGACCTATAACCCAAGTGACAAAGACCCAAAACTCAAAAAACCATTTTAAAAGTTAAAAAGTTTTTAGAAAATTATAAGAACCTAAAATTAAAAATTTCGAAAATATTCGGTGAAATAATTTACAGACTTACGAGCAGGAGGTTCAGGGATCGATTATCGAAAATATGGCACAGCAAACACCCTCCTGGCAGAGTGACCAGTGAATGGCTGATCACCAGCAATGTTAGTCATTGGTTATTTAGTTCGGCTTTTCCCCATCAATCAGTCACCTTCACATTGGTTTGAAATTTTTGCAGTTATTGCAAGTCTTCTATACCGAAGTTATCCCAAGAGCTTCAAACCTAAGTTAAATATGGGTCGTCAATATCATATTCATACATAATGGCCGCCGCCCTAATTCATTCACCCACATCCTTTGCACCACGTTTATTTATTGTATATGCACGAACTATCTAAATGAGACGTAAAGGGAAAATGCAAACATGAATCCTATATAAATGAATGGTGTATAAAATTTAAAATGTGTATTATTTGGAAAGTTTTGTTCGCAGAATATAATCGTTATAGTGACGGTCAGAGTCAGCGTTATAATAACGATCCGAGTTTCGAAACATTTTTAACGATTATTGTTCATTATTTTCTGCTTGTTTATTTGCCCAAATTACTGTGATATATCGTTTAAAGTAACTTAATTGGCAAGGGTGGGGCATGGTGTACGGACCTGAGCGCTACACCTGAAACAATAGATATTATTAATTATTTTTCAGACATACAAAAAATCAGGTGATTTTTCCCACTGTTCGGATAATGTTAACTGCTCGTTGTCAAGTACCTACGCCATGACATGGGGGTCACTGGAACAGTAAAAATTAATGTTTTAAGAAATAAAATAAACAATTTTGTAATTTAAATATATATTTAATGCATTTGGTACATAAAAAATTCGTCATTCTCAAATGCTTGCATGAGATGCGCTCTTGAAATAATCACACTCCTTGTGTCGGCGTGCAGTGTAGCCTTGTCGCATGATCAGTTCTGTTGGCGGCCTCGCGAAGGTGAAGGTCTCGACTCCATATCAGTTGCAGTCAGTTGTAAGCCTTCATACAAACAATTAATCTACAGGTGGATAGTTTCGCTCTGAAACCTAGGAATTCAGTCATTAAATCCCCATTTCACTCATTCTTGAACTTTCCCGCCACCTTTTTGTTGGCAGACGAAAAACACATGTGGATCATGGGATAGCTCCTGGTGTCGAAGTCTGTGAAAAACCTTACATCTGCGACCATGTCGTCGAACCTGTTACAAGAACGTGTTTGTATCCATATATAGGACCTACAAGACTCCAGAACATGCCCTCTTCATTCCATACTGGAAATGGTACATTAGAAGTTTCGTTAATTTAAGGGCAGACATACCTTGTATATATGCTTCTCGAAATGTACGGATTAGTGCTACAGACTAATCATCGAAAGATATTCATCAATAACTCTTTGGTCAAGGAACGTTGGTTTTGCCACGATTTGCTTCAATCTTTCCACAATAAACGTTAATTCAATTTTTGACATTTTCATTGTTTTCTGTTAAATTTCCGCAATCGCATTTCTGACGATTTAAAAATTCTTTTTCTAAATCAATAGTGGCTGCCTGTCATTTCTCGATGTTGAAGTCATTATCATGCTTTAACCATGCAGTCTGCTTGAACTTGAGCACAAAGTGAATTTTGGTGAGCTTCAGACCATGTTCCAGTTCATGATTGAGGTTCCTGTATTAAGCAATGTAGCTGCTCTTGTGTTTCAGTATCATATCCATCTCTATATACATATTAAAACACTCAACCTCTCTCTGTCTGTCTTTTAGTGCGCTTATCACTCGAGAACCACTTATCCAATTTAAGTGTATTTTTTTTACTCATAGCTATGTTCTCTGGCCAGGTTTTAGTATATACTTTGTTACGTAAAGTAACATAAGGAAGAAGCAGTGGCGATAATAGTGAATCAAGTCGTATAAATGTTTGCCGCCAGCGCGCTCTCTTGGAATATGCTGTCTAAACCGTTAAAGATAAAACTATTTGTAGTAAAGGATTGTGTAGAATAAAAATACATAAAAACACTCCGCGGTAGCATATATCGATTTATAACAGAGAAATACTAATAAGCGTTGCGGTGTGGTGTGCAATTCTAATATATTATATGAAGTTCCTCTGATGTAGTCATTTTTAACGTTTGAATCTACTATGTTTTGTAGTATTGGTAGGCCCATGCTTTTTATACTTTTCCTGACAAAGTCTGCACTTGCTTTTCAATTTCAACGAGTGCTATGTGAAAAACTTCGTCATTCAATGTAGCTTGTGAATTAAATGATAAAAACGCTTATTAGTATTTCTCTGTTATAGATAGATATATTCTACCGTTAGTTTTTGTTAGGTCTTTTTATTCTACACAATTATTTAGTACATGATATTGTTCCATCTTTAACGGTTTAGACAGCGTTTTGCAAGAGAGGGGCGTTGGCGGCAAACTTTTTTCCGACTTGGTTCACTTTTATCGTCACTACTTATTCCTTATGTTACTTTACGTAACAAAAAATTTACTATAACCTGGACAGAGAACATTGCTATGAACGAAAAAAAAACATGTAAATCGGATACGTTGTTCTCGAGTGATAAGCGCACTAACAGACAGACAGGGAGACTTTGAGTTTTATAATATGTATAGATAATATAGATTTTACCATGGGC